>JBBBDQ010000259.1:790000-1020000 GCA_037127315.1 Ascarosepion bandense
ATCATGGATTAATTCTGTATGCGTTTAACATAATTTAATCAGATTAAAATGCGATAAACAAATTCTAATAATGTTATTTTGAAAAAGCTGACAGAGTTGCCTTCATTCACTGTTTTCTCTTAAAAAAATGTCTATTTGGCATTTAGATAATATTTTACAGATTAAATAAAATTCGTTTATTTATTGTATATTTGTTTTCAAGAGCCAAAATTTAGACTTACGAATAATCAATACTATAAAGTGAAGCAAAATGAAAAATACACATACGTAAATCTTGTATTTGCTTATGAATCAAATAACAATAATCTTGCGAACTTGTTTGAGATTTATTTCTTATTCAGTTACTTATGTAAGTATATTCTGATGCTCAATTGGTTTTAGTAAAATTCACATATTAAATACGAAATAATATGAAGTCATTCCTAGGGTGTCCATAAACGTCATGTACACTTTGAAAGTTTATAATGTTATTTGTATTTGCTATAGAAATTATTTGTAAGAAAGATTAAAAAGAAGTAAACCTGTGTATTTTAAGATTTTATTGAAATGTTATTTAGGTTTTCACATGTTCTCCATCATTAGCAATATGGGTAATACGATTTTGCAGTTCACGGAAAACATTTGCCAACTGAGTTACAGTAATGCCTGAAATCACATTAGTTATTTTAGCTTTCAAATCTTATAATGAACTAGGTTTGGTTGCATACACAATAATGTGCACATGAAAATGGAGTCAAATCTGGCGAACGTTGAGGCCAATAAAATGGTCCAGCTCTTCGAATCGATCTGTTAGGAAATTTCTGATTTAAAAACTAACACGCAGAGCAAATTGACATAGAGCTCCATTTTGTTGAAGCTCTGTATTATCCTTCAAGTTTAATTGTTCAAGCTCATTTTTTACAGATTATTTCTATCACAAATAAAAATAAAGTTATAAATTTGTAAAGTGCACACGGATTTTATGGTCATCCTGTCTATAAATTTTGAAATTTATTTATAAGATATTTGTTTAACCAGTTGAGTTGCAGACAGCAATGTTAAAACTTGTTGATTTACTTGTTTCTTGTGGTTCATCAAACGATTGTTGTTCATTTATAACCGAAGAAAATGTTGGTTTGTAAAAAAAAAAACTTTTTTCGCGAGTGAATATTTCATTAACAATTTGTGGGCGATAACAATTATTTTCACTAATTGACGTCCTATTACTTAACCTATGCCTGGAAGGCTACATGATAAATTTATACCTTTCCGAAATATATTTGCACCTAATTTAATGTTACGAAATCGGAAGGAAAACGAACCTGCACCTCCAATTGCTCATTCAAAGCAGCTATACATTATATTACTCACTGCGTGAATTAACGAACACGTAATAAGAGAGTACAATTAAATCAAAATAACGACACAAGAGAGGAAGCAACAAAAATATGGTTCTACATAATGATGATGAGAAAACTTTGGATTGAACATGTATACTTAACGCTATGAAGAAACAGCTAATATTTCTTGGACATGCAATAAGGAAGAAGAGCATGGGGAATCTAATACTCACAGGATGGATAAAAGGAAAGAGATACAGGGGAAAACAACGTGAGATATAAGCTTGATCAGGTGGATATCGGTGCAAAGTTTGAGAGAAATGCAAAGTGTTAAGAACTACAAGAGAGAGATGTGAGTGTAAGTCCATGATTGGTTACGTCCTGAAAAGACACCGAAAGAAAAAGATATTTTGTCAATTTTCAATAGTGAATGGGCATATATGTTTACATCTTACTAATATATATTATATATAGATATATAAAACGAACTTTATATATATATATATATATATATATAAAGTTCGTTTTTTTTTTTCAATAATTTATGTTTAGTTGTCTGCTATTTTTTGTGAAAACTTCAAGAAAAATAAGGAAATTCTGTCAGAACAAAACAAATTTGTCTTTTACGCTTAGAAAATAACTGCAAGCAAAATTTATTTCTAACACTGAGGATGACTTTGCGAATAGTTTACCATTCCTATTTTTGCAGACAGACACAAAGTTAAAACGAAATATTCGGCATGTCTGCCATTCTTTGATTGGATGCCGTTTCATTTCAACACTGAATTAGTTTCCAATTCTCAGTAGACAGTCATGTACGGCAAACCCAATTCATATTCCATGGATTATTGTCAATTCCTTTACTTCTTTCCCCTTAAGACATACATTAAGTGAAAAATGCTGGAAGATAAGAGTATTTTCCTCTCTCCAAAGTCAGTAATTTTCGATTTGGCTTTGAATAGAAAGCACCTTGTCTCACCAGGAGCACTTAAAGTGTATTTCTATTTAGGATTAGAGGAGTGGAAAGTTTTAATCGAGTTTTCTCCCTAGATTATATTCGACGCGACGTGTTACAGATTATTGATTCAAGATCAGTGAAGAAGAGCCATATTAACAATAGATTCATGCATAAAATACCCATTGTATTCATAAGATGGACTTTTCAAAACTATTCTATACAACGTTCTTAATGACTGGAAAGCAAGAAAAATACTTTTGTTTCATTTTTAATTTATTTTTTTGAATAACTATCTCACACAAACCTCCTGAAAGCAGTTTTCTTTTTTCACAATACTTCAGCCTGTCAATATTTACTAATGAGTATTTATCATAACGTTAAATACACAAACATCTAAACTATACATTCATCGACCTACGACCCTTTCACGGATGAGGGAGTCAGAACTCCGACTTACACCAAATAGGTCGAGTTTCGATCCCGGCTGGAAGCAAGTGGTTGTGTCCAGCCACACTGATGAGGTCTCATACAGCAAAGCAGGCTTGTACCTGGATGACTTATATATATATATATATATATATATATATATATATATATATATATATATATAACGCTCATGTAGAGAGAGACAATAGCGAGGCAGCATCTGCTCAATTGATTAGAGAGACGGAAGTGACGGCCCAGTTAATTCTCTTTACTACCAGGTATTAAACTTTACTATTAGTTTTGTAAGCTCTTTCCGTGTGTTCGCTCATGAGTCGTACCTTATTATGCTACTTTTTTGCAATAAAAATGACGTCGAATAGTGAAGAAATATATATTGTATCTTTAGGCATATCAGATTAAATAAATTACAAACATTACATCTGCTTATTTTTAATAAAATCCGTTCATACTTACGAATAATCTTTAGTGTATTACAGTTTGAAGATATGAGAAACGCGCTGTAGCTTTTAAAGTTGATTTTATTTTCTATTTCTCATGTTCCAAATTACTTTCAACCTTTTTCGGAGATCGTCTTTAAGGGTGCAAGTAATGGAAACAAAAAGTAACCATAAAACTGTGTTGCTATATATTACTGTAATTATTATCATTATGTTTCAAATGAAACGGTTGACAGTTATGCTTAGCGTTCATTAGAGCGTAAAATATATCTACTAAGGATTTTTCATTGGGGGTCTGCATTAGTTTTTTCTTATGTCTTAATGTAAGATACTCAATAGTAGGTACATCAATATATACGTTACCGTCATTTCTGACGGCATATGGATATAATTAATTTGACGACAGAGTCCACTAGTAAAACAAACCTTCAGTAAATCAGATATATTTTCCCCTAAGAGTTTGTGAATAAAATGTATTGAACAACTAATAAAGATATCAATCTACATATTGCAAGCGTGTAAATGAATAAATTGTTTTCTAAAATAAGTAAAAATGAAAATAACACTGAAATCACATTTTAACAAAAGCATTTAAGAAAATAAACGAAATATTTTTAAATAATAAAGCGTAAATATATTCCATAAAATCACCATTTGCTTTAATTCTGGCCTTCAGGTGACTCATGAATCTGCTGAAACTCTTCTGGAATTTTTCCTTGTGTATGTTGGTAAATACTGCCATAAATCTTTTCCTTCAGCTTATCTTTGGTGTTACAAGGAGTTGTGTTGATCTCTTACTCAACTGTGCCACACATAATAATCAAAAGATTACCGTCTGGGGAATTACGTGGCCAAAGGTAAGGGATTATGTAATTTCACAAATTGTCTGACAATCATAACTGATGGTGTTCTCCTGATGGTGTGTTAAGGTGCAATCTTGCTGCAAGATATATAGTTTTATCAGAAGCAACCCTCTTGACACAGGGCAACACTATCTCATCAAGCAACTTGATGTAGGCCTCCTTGTTGAGTCTGAGACCCTGTAAATTGATGAATAGCCATAACTAGTAGTCACTCTAAAAAACATCGTAATCACCATTAGATTCATCCTACTCTTTCTCAATTTCTGCACTGTCTCCAAATTGACAACCAAACACTAAGATTTTCGTATCAGAACTTCCGGAGCAAATGCCATACAATACAGTTATGACGCTTCCAACGTGTGATGCTTTTTTTCTAATAGAAGATGCTTAATTGACCCTACTATACTGTGCAGTTGGCAAAATAAAAGAAAAACAAATAATACACACTCGCTAAATTAAAAACATAAAATCGCCACTATTTACCTATCACACTCTGTATATTAGTTCTTAATTGCTTGCAATTAAGTTTTCTAATTCGGTTTTATAATTAAAATATTATGCTAACAGACTTATAAAACAATCTTTTGCCATTTTTCTTTCCAGTTATATTTGATCTTCATAAATTTTATTGTCTCTCTTAATATATCTCGCTTTAATAATGTTTTTCTTTTTTAGTTTGTTACACACTCAATAACCCTTTGTGTTTCGGGAATTTCATCATCTTACTTGGGGAAAATGTTTAAAAAATGGTGTAAGCATTTTTTAAATTTGATAATGTTCTAAATAACATTGTGACAGGAAAAACAATCAGATTCAAACCTTTTAAGATTTAAAGAACCTAACCTATAAAATTCGTGTTCTCGAAAATAGCCAATAACTAAGGGCTGGAATGCCCACATCCAGCCTCAGTGAAAAGCTTTCTAGAAAATATCCAATAATTTTCCTCTTCTTTTTGTAGTAAGATTTCACATGATTCAAATTGTTGTAAGCCAAAATATTAAGAACAACAAAATATAACAAACACAATATTTTGAAACACCACTATACTCATTATTTTTTATTCTCACCGACCAGGATAGAGCAGGATTGGGTAAGATGAAATATCTACACGTGATGTATTGTCCAACAGCCATGTTTTACTTCCTTGCCCCTTTTTTGTAAAGATTAGAGATTAGAGAGTAGAGTTGTCTCCCCTAACACAAATGTAAGTAATTACAGAAGAAATATTTTCTTAAATGAAAACTATGCAAGAATATTTTTATCTTTTTAACTAGAATTAAATTTTATTGATTATTTTGCTTTTTTTGATTATCAAGCTTTTGGAGTTAAGTTTCAGTGCCAAAGATAAATGCAGCTACTGCCTATTTGGCAGTAGATATTAGAAGATATTATTCTCTTTGGAGAAGATATTATTCTCTTTGGAGACATGAAAAGAAAGATATAACAAAGTATATTCTTAAAAATATGTATCATTAAAATATTAAAAGCGCTACGAGGATTGTTAAATTTGTATTGGAACGTCCCTTTTGAACGTTACAATCAGAAGAGCAGAAATCAGATTTTTAATCTCTCCCTAGTCGATCAGAGACCATTGCAGTTTCACATCATAGAATATGAGCTTTTCGCAATAACTAATTCATTGAAGGTGAACAAAATTAAGAGTGTATAAACTAAAAGAGCCTTTATTCAAGAAATATACATCATGAATTTTTCACATTCTTCTTGCATCGCTTTAATGCATGAATTACATAAAAATTATCTTACGAGAATAAAGTCAAATTCATTAACTTATCTATTCTTTGAGTCTGAACAGCATAAGAGCAAATAACACAAAAATCAGTAAGACTCTACTGCGTCTTGTAATTTCCGAAATATAAGAATCGCGCTTTACAAAGGAATTTCGATAACTGCCTTTTTCTGAGATTTATTGCAGCCCCCTATTTTTTCATTTAGAATTTTGAAAATTGTTCCTCTACCTATAATTCCAGCGCATTAAAGTTTTTGTAGAATTGGCGCAGTTATCGTTTATTTAAACATACATAAAATATAAGCAGATAGGGTATTTTAAGTCTACAAAATCAGCTAAACCAATCTTCAACCGCCTTTATAATAAGCTGTGTTCCGTTGAGTCATATCAGGTCTTTGATAATATACCATTCACTTGTATATTAACCTCCTACGCATTTTTCTCTTTGAATGATATAAACGAATGTAATATCAATAGTTACAAATTTACAGAGAGAGATGCAGACAACATCCGGTTATTCCATTTTCTGGTTACAGAGTAAACCTGTTTTTTTTTCCTTATTTAAACTATTGTTGCTGTTTAGATTGTAGTTATGAACCTTCGATAAATTTCGGTCTCGCGGGAATTGTTTTCACTTTTGGTTATTTAACATCCTTTCAGAGAGTAAAACGAATGTCCACACATTTTGTTTGATGTTAAACACAGCCTACTACTGAGGATAAAACTGACTGAAAACATAATTAAATAACCCCACAATTGTGTACAGGTAAATTTTGTAGACTTTCAATTCACCGCTGCTTTTAGCCTGAACAATAACATTGTTCAATGTGTTGGCCATAGAAAAAAATTGCAAGTATGTTTATAGCTAATTATTTATATGTGAAATCATTTCGTATTAAAGTCCCTTTCCTTTTCAATACAGTGAATGTCCGTGTTCCTTTTCATTACTCACGAAGAATAGTTTTTGATTAACGACTGATTTTTTTTAGTGGAATACAAAATAATTATCCCACATTCAAAACATTTTTATCGCCAATGTTTTCATAAAAAAAGGTTCTGTTTATAATTTCTGAGATGTTATATCGTAACTATTTACAATATTTACATTGTTCGGTCGGTTGTCCTTATCTTTACAGTATTTACATTGTTCGGACGGTTGTCCTTATCTTTACATTATTTACATTATTCAGACTATTGTCCTCATATTTGTTGCCATTTGTACGACGTTTCGGCCGTTGTACCCTCCGGCCATTTTCAAGTGCTAGGAATTTTGACCGAAACCTTTATTACAATCATTGGAAGTCATGAGTTATCTCCCTCTAACCTTGCAAGTTACTTGTTCACTACTGATGTAGTCTGGTAATGAACTCACAACTCTAATAGTCAAGTAAGGAACTAACCAACGTCTATATCCACTGGGCAATGTGTCCTTAAGGACAACAACAACTGAATTTTTGGACTTATGCATCTAATGTCCAGTAACCCATTTTACCAAAGTTCATATTGCTATTTCCTTTTGAAATTCTTAGCACCTGAGGAAGACAAGGGCATACAAGGGCCGAAACGTCGTACAAATAGCAACAAATACGAGGACAATAGTCTAAATAATGTTAATAATATAAATACTACCTCATCTCAGAAGTATAGACAAATGTTATTATATTTGTTGTCATATTCAGGAGGTTTCAACCGTTGTATATTAAAGCCTTCTTCAAGTGACTGGAATTTTGAACAGCAGAAAATATTGTTCTAATTTCTCTTATGTTATGGTTAATATCTTCCGGATATCTCAGTTTCACTTTTAGCAAATTAATTCTAGACTGCTTCAAACAACGCTTTTATTCACTGAGCTATGTGCATACGTATTTGGGACTGATGGTACTGCCTGAGTAACAATGCTTATCAGAGATCATATTACAATTTGTAATTATTATTGTTTTTTCTCTAGCCATCCGTATTCTATTCATATCTATTCTGTATTTTCTTTCGCAATCAATTACTGCATTCATATCTATGCTTGGCTGACATAGGAGCAATTTGAAGCTTCGCATATTATTGTGAAGATGTTCACAATTCTCCGGATTATGATTTGAGCTCGTCTAAATAGAAAATATAATGACAACGAAAATTGTCAGCTGAGCTCGCCATAAGCAAGCCTTACATGCTTACTACAGAATTCAGTAAACCTACGCCGTTTTCAAACGAGATTGTATTTAATGATTTTGTTATGCTCATTCAATGGAATGAAAACAACAGTGGCGTCGATAAATCGAATTCACACAAAAAAATAATTTCTTCCTAGTTAATGACTATTTGTACGAAGATAATACACCATGGAACAATTGAAAATAATCACTAGAAGCAAAAAGAATTCCAGAAAACATTGCTCCAAAATTGCAGCTAGAGCAGGTTGAATATTTAGAACATTTAAAGTCGATCCTGGAAAAACAAGGGACAGAAAATGCGTCAATTTCATTTTCGTCGAATTCAGTCGCTAAATTAATTAGTAAATATAATTACATCCCAGAAGAAAATATTTTATTCCTATCATACTGCTGAAAGTACAAACCCATTTTCAGAAAAGAATATTAAGGATGGTCTGGACAAAAGAAACTATGGCTTCTGTTATGATCGTTGTGCTCTACTCAACATGAAAAATAGCTGCTTTTCATTTTGCGGAATACTTCAGAAAAACTGTCATCTAACGAATCTTTGTCGATATTATCAAATATATTGGTGAAAAGAATTCACTTTTTATACATATTGGGAGTGCACAAACTTTACTAATGACAAAGATGAAGCTTGTCGGTAAAGTCAGCTGTGTGTGTGTGAGATATTTAAACCACAGACAGATCTAAATCCCTAATCTTTGTTAAATGTATAACATCAAGAAAAGATGCGGGAATACGCATTAATTTTTTTTCAAAATATGCGTTGATACAACGATACAGAATGTTTCGGAGAGTGCCAGCGGCGAAAATCAAAAAAAAAATAGCGCGTTAACAAGTAGTTAATTTAAATGCGAAGTCAATTCCCATCTCTTATCCACTTAACTCCAGCCCTTTCCACATCATTCCGTGTATCTTGTTCTTTTCCTTTCTCTTTACTTTCGCAACTGTCTTTACTCCTGTGTTCTCTTTCTCTTTCACTCTCTGTAGCTTGTTCTTATTTGTCTTCACTCTCCTCCTGTCTAAAACTTTAAATCTTTTATGCAACCCCCTGCGCATCAGTGACGGTACCGCCTTGCTTGGGGTGAAATGATTTTAAAAATTACCCATAGGTGTAACAGGAAACACCAGGTATTTTCCATTAAATTATGGATACGATTTTGGCTGAATTAGACGGTACTGTCGCTTACATAAAAGATACACTTATTAAGAGTGCTACAAAAAAAAAGCACATAAAACTGATTCACCATGAATTTCAGGGAATACGGGTTCAAAATCAATGAACAGAATTCGTAAACGTTACAGTGAAAGAAGGTGTTCACACTTTAAGAAGATTGATACATACGGAAAAATGGCACAGTCAAATTGAAGCGCTTGCTATAAGTTTTACTGTAAAGAATTAAATTAAATTCTATCGTAAAAAATGTGGCTTGCCCAGATTGATATAAAAATGTAAATAAAATTTTGAAGGTACTGTGATTATTTTTTAGAATCCCAAAGTTCTGTCTGTGTTTCTTGCACTAACATACGCGGTATCCGCACTAAATTTTATAGCGTAGAATCATTCCTCCAATATAACTCATCTGATATCTTAGTCCTATGTGAAACTAACCTTGACCCGTCTATCCCCTCCTCTGAGTTCTATGTTCCTGGTTAACTTCCCCTCTTCAGGAAGGACTCCAACGTCCATATACATGGGCTTGGTGTATATGTCAGTGAACACCTCCCCCTAGTTAGAGTAACATCTGTTGAATCCCTGGACCAGTCTTTCATGTGCTTCCGTCTCTCACTTCTAAGCCCTGTTAGCTATCTCTTCTTCTACCGATACCCCTCCTCCTATGATGGTTCGGTACTTGACAGCATCTTTGACAATATCGACAAGGCCATTTCTTCTCACCCATCTGCCCATATTTTCGTGTTTGGCGACTTTAACGCCCACCACACTAAGTGGCTGGAAAACTCTGTAACCGACCCTGCTAGTGTCCACACCTTTAATTTTTCAATCTCCCAATCACTTACGCAATGATGGACTTCCCCACGCGTTTCTCCAAAAGCCCTAAGGGAAGGGACTCGCTACTAGACCTCTGCTTCACTTCCACCCCAAATTCATGCTCCATCAGAAAGCTCTGCCCTCTCGGAAATTCTGACCACGCCGTAGTTTCTGTCAACATCTCGTTCCACTCCACCCATACCTAAGAAAACCAAAGAGAATATCCTACTGCTATCAAAGAGCAGACTGGGATTCGTCCCTTGACTTCCTCTGCGACGTCCCTTGGAACAATGTTTTAGTCTTCCCATCGAAGACTGTGCATCAGATGTCTCCTCCTGTGTTAAGGCTGGCATCGATGCTCTCATCCCTGCTACGAAATTTCTGCTTAAATCCCATTCGTCGCCCACTTGCTCGGCCGCCATTGCCCACCGGAACCACTTCTTCTGGCTTTATCGTAGCAACTTGTTAGACAAAAACAGGCGCCTTTTCGCTTCAGCTCGTAATAAGTGTAAAAAGATACTTAACGAAGTTAAGATGCAGTTTGCTGGCAGAATGAAGCAGCGCATAGCATCCTCTAAGTTCCGTACCAAAGACTACTGGCGCCGCTGTAAAAGCGTGCTTAACAAGAGTCCTCAATACCCCCACTAATCAACGAGTTTTGAGGCTGAATGCTTTGCCCGTAGATTCTCGACCAATGTGAGCCTGGATTCGTCTGGAATTCATACACCCGATTTCCCATCTAGAACTGAGGCCCAATTGAATGACGTCCACATCACGCCCTCGCTGATTTCTAGCATAATCTCAAAACTGGACCCTCACAAATTGAGTGGTGGGGATGGAATCCCAATAATAGTCTTGAAGAATTGTGCCCCTGAACTCTCCTCTATCCTTTCTAACGTCTACAACTTCTGCCTATCTTCCTCCTGCTTTCCTGCCTGCTGGAAGTCTTCTTCTGTGGTTTCAATATTCAAGAATACTGGTAAACCCTCGGACCGCCCCATCAGCCTTCTTCCGATCTTTGGCAAAGTGTTCGAAGCCATTATCAATGCCGAGGTCGTTCAGCATCTCTCAGCCCACGGGCTCCTCTTGGACAAACAGTATGGCTTCCGCTTCACCAGGTCTACTGCTGATATGCTAACGACCATCACCGAGTATATATACCAGGCTCTCGACAAGAATGGTGAAGCCCGAACCGTCGCCTTGGATATATCGAAAGCATTCGACAGAGTATGGCATGCCGGCCTTCTACGAAAACTGCGAAGCTATGGTATAAGTGGACTTTTGTTGGACTTCATCCAGTCATTCCTTTCTAACCGCACACTGAAGGTGGTATTAAACGGACATGCCTCCCAGAACTACCCTACAAACGCGGGTGTCCCCAAGGCTCTATCCTAGGTCCTACGCTCTTTCTAATCTACATCAATGATCTCCCCGATGCCATAAGATCACAAGTAGGCATGTACGCCGATAATACCACAGTTTACTCTCGCCTCCATCAAAAATCTGATGTTGGTGACAAGGCGAACCTCGCTGCCGAGCTTGAAAACGACCTTCAATCCGTGGTGGATTGGGGTAAGAAATGGCTCGTAAAATTCAATTCTTCCAAAAGAAAGCTGCTGTCAATTAACCACCACAGACAACCGCACCCCCACTCCCATTAGTATGGAACAGGCTTGCCTCCCAGAGAGTAAAACACTACGCCTGCTTGGCCTGACACTCTCAGCGGACCTCAAGTGGAATGACTACGTCGAATCCATTGCTAGGTCTGCTGTTATGAAAGTCGGCTCTCTGTGCAGGGCCCGGAAATTCTTTCCGTCTGAATCTATCCTGCACATATATATATCTACCATTAGCCCGTGTATTGAGTAGTGCTGTCACATCTGGTCGGGTGCCAATTCTATTCTCCTCGGGGTTCCTGCCAAAATACAGCGAAGAATCTGTAATGTGATTGATATCGACTTGGCTGATCATCTACAGTCTCTCTCTCACCGGCGTGACGTGGCTTCCCTGTGCCTCTTCTATAAATACTTTCATGGCTTCTGCTCTGAAGAAATTTAAATTACTGGTGCCCCCTAGATGTGAATTTGCACGAGATACTAGATTGGCAAAAAGGTCCCACCCTTTTACAGTGAAACCGATGAAATGTAACAAAAATTTCTACTCCAACAGCTTCTTTCCTTGCACTTCCCGCCTGTGGAATTCCCTACCGCATGCTTGCTTCCCCGACGGCTACAACCTCCAGGAGTTTAAATGTAGGGTCAATAGACACCTCCTAACACACTAACTCACACCCACTCTCTCCAAATCTCTCTCTATGTACATCCTAAGTCGTCTATCACCCTCCTTCTAACATTTCCTATATCCAATCGCTCTATGTAACCTCCTGCGCTATAGTGGCAGTGGAATGCGTTGCTTGGGGTGACACGATTAAAAAAAAGCAAAAAAAAGCCTTGTGCCTAACATTATTGATGAATGCTTGTCATGCCAAACAATATGAAAATTCATTCTCAAAAGGATACATTTATTAAAAACAATGAATTACGTTAAGTTGAAAAGCTAAAATTAAACCTGGTAACAATAATACTGTTGGGACGCCCGCGCCTATTCGGCTATAATTGACTATGTAAAGTAATGGTGGCATCTACGTAGGAGAGTGTGCCGCGCAGCCGATCGACAAGACAGTCGTAGACTTCCGGTGACGCCCCGGAAGTACCCATTGCTCATACTACGTCTTACGAAGGTTGAGACGATTAACCGTTATTCTAGTATTGGATACTAATAACCTTTGTAAATACTATTTTCACGGAATACAACAATTAACCTATTCCTGTTGTTGAGTTATTTATTCTTACTCACGACATAACAAATACACAATTTTCTATTTGTGATTTAACTACTAGTAGTAATTCTATTACCAGTACAAAAAGAATGAAAAGATTTTGAAACAATTCCACGTAAAATATCCGGGAATATTACGGATAAAGTTTCTTATGAGAAGCTACTTAAAAAAATAGAATAAGAACATTCAACATATAGTGAGAGAATATAATATTTGTAATTCAGCAGCAACATCGCCACATATAAATTATCAGACATGGCTTAGTAATGATAAACTTTGGACAAGACTACATGTCGATTTGCTGGTTAATGCTATTCAACTGTGGGCAACAGTTTCACAAAATGGCCTTAGATATTAAAGTATAAACTATTTAACTCAATGATGATTAAATTCTGAACTTTTTGCCCGGCTTGAATTACCTGACAGTATGGTATCCAATATTGGAACTCAATTTATTTATGAAACTAAAAAAAAGCTGTAAAAACTAAACGGCTGATAGTGGCGATTTATCATCTGCTGTCGAATGGCCAGTCTACCGCAGAAAAGCAATGGCAATTTACTGTGGAACAATCTTCTGCCCAGTCAGTTATATCTCTTTCGAGACATTATCGCTTAAGCATGTATGACGTATAGCAGTTGACTGTAATGCACAGAATAAGGAGTCAGTACAATTCACAGATGGACATAGTTTACAGTATTCTTGAAGGTACATATTATTAAAACTCTTATTACAATACAACGCCATGAAAGCGAAAGCGTAAATCGACTTGAAGGTTGGAAAAAGATCCATGTCGAAAAATGTATCTTCTCAAGAAAGTGCGTATCTAAAAGTGGTGTGCTGTGGAGATGAAAATAGATCTCCAGAAGACTTGGTCTCCTCCAAACAGCATGTACATTGACGCTTGGAAGTGTAAGCAGATCTAGCCGCTCATGCAAGTTTGATTTTGTCAGAATCTCTGCCTTCGGTTGGAGAGGAACCCAGACGAGATTATGAAGAAAAGGCAGAGTCGCGTCTTGGATAAATAAACAAGAATCAGACGCCGCATATTAGGGATCTACGAGGAATTTTCGTCAAAGCATACGAGTTCAGAATACCACACGAAAAAAACCGGCCTTGCACCACATCAACTTTTGGTGGGAAGGAGCGGTGAATCTCATTAGCCGGGAGAGAGTTTAGCTTTCCTCTTCGGTACTTTCGTAATTAGATTTTTTCTATTTTCAGACCAGTTTAATCTCACCACGCGCCAGACGGGATTGAAACTTTGTATTTTTGTGTTTGACCTGTTAATTTTACGTTATTTCTTTTTGCTGATTCATTTTTGCTGAGAGATTACGTTATATTTTTTCAGAATTTTACCCTTCCCTGCTCGAAATATAATTTCTATTTTTTACTAGATTTGGATTTATATTTAGCATAAACTACATTGATTTTTCACATTTTTCTTTTATTTTCAGTTATCCCTAGTATTAAGTTCATTTTTTTCATTGATTCTGGTTTTTGTTTTATGTTTTTAGTGTTCAAATTGAACATTGTTTTTTATATTATCATTATATAGCCTTTAATCACCGCCTGACTAAAATGCTTTATAATTTTAGTTTCTAGCTTTACATTTCTTTACCTTTTGTTTATTCTTCAATCTATATGCTTTTATTTTTTTCTTGTTTAAATGGGTAATTTTTATTTTCTTTAAGTTATATTTACTTAAATTTCTTGGTTATTTTGCTATATTCTATTTATGTTGTTTTCTTTTCTTGTTACTGGCATGAGCGGGTGGATGCCAGAACAGGGGTTGTGTGGTGTAACAAAAGAAAGTCACCAATGATAGGGTGACGTAGAAGGCCATGATCCCCTACATCCTGAAAGAACAAGACACGTAGAAGAAATATGTAACATTTTACACGTGTCTTTCTTTTTAATTTTTCTTTTGAAGTATTTTGTTTACAAATTTTTTTTCTTTTACTTTTCTAATTTTAAAACATAGAAACTATTAAAATATTTTTATTTATACTTTTTACAGAATTTATTCTTTTCAGTTTACACGTCAAGCGATTTTGTCTGTCTTCATTTCTCGTTTCTACATCGTTATATTTATGATTTTCCTTTTTTTTTTTGTAGAAGGACGCTTTTTCAAATTGTGTCTATTTTTACGTTATTTAGTAAAACTCTTTTTATTACATTCTGAAGGTTTTTTGTTTTGTTTGTATTTTTTGTTTGTCACGTTAAATTTGTTTTTATGCATTAAAATTATTATATTTGATATTTTCTTATTTTTATTATTCTTTATGTTTCGTTTTAAAACATATTTTCTTTGAAAAAAAGAACATTAAAAAAAATAATAAAGCCGACAGACATCGTTCGGTTACAAATGATATATTCGGGAAAGACAAGATAGGCCTTCTCCACAAACAAAGATTAAAACTCAATCAACAATAGCTACTGAGAACGTAGCCATTACTAAAAATAATGAGTTGCCATCTGAGAATAGCAAATACAATACAAACAACAATGTAGCAGCCTGGAAACCGCCCTAATGCTTGATTTCCCCATCGAATTGTATCGAGCCAAGAGTTACGCACATCTTATCAAAGAAGATGAGACCTTCGTAGATCTCGTGGAGTTAGAAAAGTTTGAAAGAAAAGTTGTGTTAGTCTTTGTGGTCTCGCAAAATTTGTCGCTTCACATAAAATACCGTCATTAAAATTTTGACATCTCTAGGAGTCAATCCTCAATGAATTATCAAAGGAAAAGAGAAAATTCATCTGTGATGTACAGTTGCCCATGCCTGCCAACTGTGAGGTCTTATCCATGTAAATGTCAATGTATTTAGAATTGACCGCATATTAAGAACTGAATTTAATGGACGGTAAACAACCAGTAATTGATTTCCCAATTTGGTTAGATACTCCCTTCAACTTTCCGACGACCTGAACGGGAGATTTATATTCAAAATTGTTAGATTGTAAAGTCTTCACATCTGTCTGAACGTAGAGATTCAAAAAATGCTGGTAGTTGTGAGAGGCCGATACACTAACATACTGTAAGTTTGGAGAATCTGGTAACCCCTACCTTTCTTGTCCAAAGAAGGATGACTCTGGAGTCCTAGCCCCCGCTGACTAAAGTCTGAGTTTCTTATTCTGTTTCGCCTGTAATGGGCATTACATCGACAAGGACTGGTGTGATAAAACCGGAAAAACATTGATTACCTCTTGTGAGGTTACGGAGAAGATAAAACAGGAAGACTAATAGGAAGCTTTAAGTTGCGTATCATCTATCGCCAGAAGCCTTTACGGGCAAAAGCACAAACATACTCACTCTACCTAACAGTTCCAAGTGCGATACAGCGGACAGCTACGCCGAAAAGGTTCGACAACAACGACCCAAATAAAAGCCGGATTTTCAGAAATTTGCAAAGCTCGAGCAATTGAAAAATTCTATATTAGTAAAAAGTTTACAAGAAACATCAGTGAAAAAGGAATTGGCTTTTCTTCCTCGGCACCGTCTTCCCCATTACTCAAAAATGATACCATTGCTCCACCCCTCATGAGCAAACCATTAACTTTCACCCCAACCAAAATAATCTCCCTCAAAAGTATTCCCACTGTAAAATCTTCACCGAATAGAGCACACGTGTATCCACACCTGACCCCCTCACAAGATAACACACAAGATAAATGAAATACGACAACGAAGTGCATTGGCTGAGTCAAATAAATATGGAAAAAAAGATAAAATCCCAAACAAATCCCAACAAAAATTGTGACGAGTGACATCAAACAAAACCTAAATGGCAATAATACAATCTAGGAAGATTAAATAATCAAATATCTTGTTAAATTGAATAGAAATAAATGAGAAAATTCTGGAAGACTGCATAAACTTTCCCGAAACAATAAGGATATTAACAGTAGTAAAATTGGGACAAGGATCACAAAAGTGTGGACAATGCAGTAAAAATAATATGATGCCATTCTCACTTTTTCACCCTAGGTTTTTTTTGACAAAAACAATGTAAAATAACTTAATCATTTTTGTTAATGGACGCCCCCGCTTTTTGTACACCCTCCTTCTCTTGTTGCCCGTTCTTGTTCCTTTACCAGAACTTAATTACAAAAACTGGATGAATCAGGTGTCTATAGCTCAACGCATCACCAGGTGTGTGTGTTCAAGTTACTACGCAAGTGCAAATGCGATAGAGAGAGGATAGGTAACATTCCACTTTTAAAAAGGCTAACAAAGATATTAACCAGCCGTTTTGATTGGGTCATCTCTAGTCTTATTGGCTCCGAAAAGATTTTTGCTGTGAAGGGAAGGACTATTCAGGGCAACCTTTACCTGGTACGCTTCATCACCGAGGAAGCTGCTAGCGAAGTCTTGCTGATCAATTTCGATCAGTCTAAGACTTTTGATGGGGTTAAACATCGTTTTCTGGAAGTTGTCCTTTCCACCATCGGTTTTGGGTCGTACTTTTTGCACATGGACTCAGTATATGTATACATTTCCCCGTGCGCTGATGGAAGTGAATGGGGTTCGATCGGAGGCTTTTTGATTATATTCGTCCAAGTTTTTGCGTTCAACTTTGCCGTACGTTCTTGCATTTAGAGACTTTCATTCGCATGTTAAAGGTGGTATTTCCCTACCTGGAGCTGTCACCTCGGCCAGTTACTCCGCTTATGCTGACGACGTTTTACTTCTTGTCTCGGGCAGGATCGGAGAGTATGAGACGGTACAGGGACCAAGGTAAACCACTATAAGGCTTCAGTTGTATGGGTGTAGATTCCTTTCTCCGGGTCTTTCTTCTTGACGAATTAAAGTACGGGAGAAGGCCAAAGTTGTAATGTGTATTACCAGATGAATGTTTCCTTAAAGCGGTGGACGAAAGTATGGGTAATCACACATCTACTCGTCTCTCTTTTATCGACTCTCCGTGTTTTCACTCCCTTATGCTATGTTAATGCAAATGTGGAAAGTAGAGTCCTCGAGGCAGTTAGAGAGACTTGTTGCTTCCACTTTCCAGAAGGTAGACTTGGTATTCCTCAAATTGAAATTCGCCAACATCTTCTTCACATTGCTTTCCTAGATCAAATGTGTCTGCAATCTGATGGCAATTTCTGAAAGAAGACACCCGTAAAAATATCCCATAACTGGGGAGTATGCAATCGAGCAAACGAGTGCCCCCCTTTACTCCGAGACGAATGCGTTAGTATTGAATTTCTTTCAAACATTTTTGCAACTGATGTCCTCTGTGATGTCCAGGCATTGTCCCGTAAGGCATTATATCATTATGTAAGGGGGTCGTTCATGACGGTTTGATAGGCAATCTCGTTTTATGAATCAGGAAGCTTGCTTCATATGGCCTTGGCTGCCAGCGCTGAAAGGACTAAGGAGTGATGAGGAATCAATCCCCTAGCTAGTGATTCACTATCCTTTGGGTTAGCAATATACATTTTTCAACGACCTTAAAATATCTTCAAACGGCGTTTGATGCGGAGAGGCCCTGGAGAGTATGGGTCACCCAGTCTTTCACTGCGGGTTTGCAGTCACATTGCGCACAGTATATTGACGACATTATAGTTCCTATGCTGCATATGCTGCGTATTTGAGGTCAATTCTCTTTGTAGCAATATTATATCGTCGTTGAAAAAATCTGAAAACTGTGTTCTTTCTTGGTAGAGGTTTTGAGAGTCATGATATAGACGATGCGCCACGATGAATTCTCTGTAGACGATGTTCACCTCTTCCTAACTGATTTTGTACGTTAGGCTTCAGCTTAAACTCAAGATTAGGATAAAAAGGCGTCTGTTCTCTCATTAGAAATTTGGCGAAACGTAGGCGAGTCTTGTTTGTATCTGACAAGTAAAGAGTGGGCTGCTTTTTTGTGTCACTTTGATCCCGGTAACGGATTAGGACGTTGATTTAATTGGGTTGAACATTGGCATCCTTAACCAAGATTAGGTTATTGTAGGGTTCTTTTTGTTTTTAGTTTCTCTTTTACAAAATTACTTACCTAAGGGATAATCATATTTCTTTAGTTTAATTTCCATTTCTATTTAGGTGACTAAAGATATCAGTTTTCTCGTGGATGTGGGACTCCTTTCGTATTTGTTGATGTGTTTGAATGGGTGCACGTGTGTTTCTGGTTAGAAGAATGAGTATATTTGATTTAGTATGTCCTGCCTCGATTTTGTCGAGTAGCTGGTTGGAGATTATTGCTAACATTATCTTATTTTTTTTCTTGGGTATTATGGTGGATATAGTGAGATGCGTTGTTTTGGTGAAAGGTCAGTGCACGTGGCTAGATAAAGTTATTTACGACAGAAGACATCCTTTCTCCATCCTCCATTTGGCTTTCTGTCACTTATTTGAATCTTATCGAAAATAAATAACCCTTGGCGTCTTATATCTTTACTACAGATTTCAGGAAGACTTCGTCGTCCCAAATGATATTTCATGAGTGCGTTATGTTTATTTAGTGGAATGAGAACATAAAACACATGCACTGATTTCTTTAAGGTTTCGTGTTTTTCAGTGATGCTCACCTCCTCCTGTGGGATGAGTTTAAAATAGGCAGATAACATGGGACGTGGAACGAGACCAATCTATCCAAGAGGGCGAAATAAAGGGTTTGGTCCAAAATTCCAATCACGTGAAAGAGGCAGTAGATTTCAACTGTCGGAAAGCCATAGATATGACAATAAAGACGGAGACAGCAGTGTAAATAGTGTAATTATTATAAATAATTAACAAATAAATAAAATGTAGTATCGCCCAATGACATGGATATCAGTTACAGATTTAATCTTAGCTTTTCGAAGAAGGATTGAGAGAATACTGACACAATCCGAATCAATAACAGTTGATGGTTTTTGGAGAGAGACAGTGTCTTAAGATAGACGCTCGCACTGTAGATTGAGTTTCCAAGTAAGCGGCTTTAACAGTATGATTGCACCCAGTAAGCTTAATTAACTTAACTTTACTGCGAATTAAAGTAATACAAATTAGAGTGAAGTCATCAAGATTTGAAGGCAGTAATAATTAGTTTATTGATTTGAGGCCATTGTCTAGTAACCCATTATGAAGAGCTCTTCTTAGAAAACGATATTTCTTCACGTCGGTCAGACATAAGCACCAAAAGACTGATCCGTATTAAATTATCTTTTTCCCTCTTCACGAGGGACATACCTTGCCGACTCTAGTTCAGTCTCGGCCAAATTAATAATGTACTTTACAGCAAAAAACATTACTTTATAGCAGTTTAACCACATTTCCTTATGTTCTTCCGGATTTATCGCCGACCGAATAGAACATCCTGACGTGTAATGGCTATCAAACTTGTCTCGATAAAACAGTTACGACTGAGTAATGAGGACGATCCTTACAGTGTGTCCCATGCTTTGTGGCTTGTTTCAGATGTAAGCTATGCGTAGGAACTCACCAGAGAATTTGCATATATTAAGTGAAATATTGTCGTCAGCATTACCATCTTCTCACGTTGCGTATGTTCTGCTTGCACACGGCTAGAATTAATGTTTTAACCTCAGCGAGGAGTGAGTTTTAAATAGGAATAAATATTATGGATGTGCGATATGGTGCAGCGGATCGAGAATCGAAGAGCCGAGATCAAATTCTAGTTGAATTCGTTACATTCACATACGCACAAATATCATTGGGAAAGATATGAATCCATCCCTTCGTTCTCCAGCTATGGATTAAATATCAAAACAAATTAGATTCTATAGCCTTAATTGGAAATTACTCTACCGCAGGAAGTAACTGCAATCTACTGCGAGAAAATCTTCTTCCGCCCAAGCGTGTATGCCGTATGGAACTTAATTGACTGATATAGGTTCACCAGTCGTTAGGTCCTCATTCCTCACAGGGAATTTGGACAGGAGTAGAGGTTTAACTCTTTTTTTATATTTACGGTTAGTTTTCAGGTTCCTTCTAAAGTTGTATTCTCTTTTAATCAGAGTAGTCTCTTTATGTCTTAGTGGCATTATTGCCTTGTTTGGGGCTGAACCGATTAAAAAAATTCAAAATACATTTGCAGCTTTTGTGGAGACCGACAAGCAAAACAAATGTTACAAATCCCTTTTTGTACATTTTCAACTAAATTATTTCCTGAACAACAATAGTGATAAAGTATAAACAAATGCACCAGAAAACCGAATAAGATTGACGGCATTATGCATTTAGATAAAATAGAAACCAACAATTCGAATGTAAAGTTAACCGATTATGTGCTTCGACATTTTTAGAATACTAGTTGATGTTTGTTTTATTTCATTTCGTCTATTTACATAGCCACATCACGTTAAAACACCGTTTCTTGTCTATTCGCCTCAGTTAAGTAAGTAGAGAGCTTATCAGTACCTAGATCGGTGGCTGATCGTGGATAGCAGATGTGTACAATTGTGTGTGCGGGTGGGGATAACGGCTAAGAATTGTAAATCAGAGAGCCGGGTTCCAATTCCCATAGGACTAGTTATATTCACTTACGTGTAATTACCCTTGATAATTGGTGTGAATACACTTCTTATCACACCAGTAATAATATATTTTCGAATAAAGAAGAGTTATTTCATGTTTTTGAACTGTTTATCACATCAAAGGATTAGAATTATTTAAAGATGAGATCAGGAATTTACAGGTACCCTAGGTTAGAGATACTCTGTAGAACAGTCATTCCTCAACATAGTACTTATTTTTACTAAATAACTAATACCTAAATGTTATTTAACCTTTCAGAAGTGTTTTATTAATTTCCTACAAAATGCATCGTTTTCCTGCGCGACAACCTAATATATATTTATTTCCCCCCAAATTTTTTCTCTCGTTTGCGCCAGGATTTCATATTTAAAATCTTGAAGCTTTCACATTGTGTATATAAATATTTATTTGTATTCATAAACAGTGCCTTTTCTTTTAAGCGGATATACACCGAAAAGTAAATATACCTTATATAGAGAGGTAACGGATGTTATTGTAAGATAAAGAACCCATACTAATTCTTACACTGTTACACTATTTTTATTTTTAGATTTATTGCCACTGGATTATATGATTAAATATCATGTAAGTAAATGTCATTTTTATATTGATAACTTAGTAAATACAAGTATTCACCTGAAATATATATCTTTTTATCAAGAATCTGTAGACAGTATGGAGTAGAGGAAACTATGAGTTGAAATTTTGCAATTCTACCTGTGAGGAGTCAAAAACGCTTAAAGATGGACATTTTGTTGAATTTGTTTGTGAATTATAAAAAATATTACCTTACAAACATAACGCTTCTAAGGATATTCTACACGCATTTAGTAGTTCTATGGATAATAATTCCTCCCAAAAAAGAAGCATATTATTTCCAATTTCATATGATTCATTATCTCTGCGTCTGCTTACAAACACAGAGATAATAAATGTGGAATGATTCATTAGTACCTTTGGCATCAAAATTGTTTTGGAACATTATCAACTCTGCTGAAAATAAGGATGTTTGGTCTACCTTATCCAAAGATCTAATTCAATTAGATTTATTAAACTTTCATAAATATTATGTGGATGACACATATGCAGAAATGTATATATACTTGGTAATGTCTATAAAAAACTAATGATTTTGTCGCTTACATTGTCGATAATAGTGTATCTTTATTAGGTTTGGCTAAGGCGAAAGCCGCCTTATTAATAACCGGAAAGTTGTCCACTTTTGAATTAATTGCTATAGTTTTGGTAAGCAAGATAATATATTGCGAATATTTTCAAATATCTCACTAATGATTACCTTTGTAACAGTTGATATTCAATTAGTATTATCTTTGTTACTTTTTTAAATCAATCAAAAATCAATTTGTTAAAAACAGAAGAAAATATATTTTTAAAATAAGCAAGGAATAAGGTATGAATTGTTTTATTTCTATACGTTTAAGTACCTCCCTACTCAGTAAAATCCAGCTGATTTAATTTTAAAAAAATCTATCATTAACAAAAAGTGAAATAAAATTTTAATTTCGGGGATTTTGGACATGAATAGTTAAAGCAACATCCTGCTTTCTGAATTATAACACTTTTAGGTTGTGTAAGTTAAGAAAATAAAGAAATTAATCACTCTACATAATTTATTTGTAAAAAACGAGATAATATTAAATGGTATGAAAATCTTATTACGACAGAATATCATTAACACGATATGTATGGAGAAAAACTGCATAAAAATGTTTTTTTAAACTAAGTAAAAATTTATGTGTAAAAAAATTAAAGACATTGATCCAAATAATCTTACTAAAAGACGGCAAAATGAAACAAGATTGTTTATTAAAACATAAAAAAGAGAAAGATTTCACATAAAGAGCTATCCAAAGTGATGTTAAAGAATTCGCAAACATGTAACAAGCTGTAAACATTTGTTCGTAAAGATGAGTAAAAAGAGGATTGACTTTGTAATTCATGAATCACTAAAGCATTATAAACAAAAAAGAAAATCTTTACAATCTCACACTAGTTTCTGGCTTTAAATGACGTACAAACGATTGATAAACCGAAGAAAGCATCTGTCTCAAAGTTATATATATAAATATGTGTGTGTGTGTGTGTGTGTGTGTGTGTGTGTGTGTGTGTGTGTGTGTGTGTGTGTGTGTGTGTGATGTCTTGAAGGCTGTAACAATGCGTTGAATGAAATAAAGGAAGGTCGGGAGGTGTTTGTATGAACTGTTTATTATTATATTGATAGGTGCATCAGAATAGAAGAGAAATCCTCAGAATGTCCGTGCTCTTTAGCTGCCCATCTATGAATGGCTGGCTTTATCCACTGCTGCTGTACGTGTGTGCGTGGATGTATGTGTGCGTGTGCGAGTGTGTATCTGTTCTAGTTTGGTTTCTTTATGGTCTAATAGTGTGTGTGCGTGTGTGAGTGTGCGTGCGTGTGCGTGCGTGCGTGTATGTGTGTGTATTCAAGTTGGGGTTTTATTGGTCTGATGGAATCATTTCGTAGGATCTGGAAGTTGATGTGACTTTGACCGGGTCAAAGAGTATCAGTTTCATTGCTGTTGTCTTATCTATCTGATTTATCTGGTGATGTTTGCTCGTTGTGTGTGCTGTAATTGAATCTACTTTATTTTGTATATATATATATATATATATATATATATATATATATATATATGTGTGTGTGTGTGTGTGTGTGTGCGTGTGTGTTCTCTCCTGGTACGGGGTTTGTTATGAGCACCTCTGCTACTACAACCCGGGGGTGGGGAGAAAATGTGTTTGCGTGGTTATTGTAACTATTTTTTCTGTGTATAGGCTATGTGTTGTATTGTAATTAAATCTACCTTATTTTATTTATCTGTGTGTGTGCGTGTGTGTGTGCGCTTTAGCCTGGTTAACAGTTTGTTATAAGGGAGGAAGAAGTGTATGTGTGTGGTTATTGTTACTGATTGCGTGTGTGAGTGACCTTTGCTGTTGTGTTAGGTGCATGTTTTATGCGTCTTGGTGTTGTCTATACTGTTATGTAATCTATGCTTAATTCTTGGCGACTATTAATTGGCGGTTGTAATTTATTTCTCTGCCATTCTGATGATGAGATTATAGTCTCGAAATATCAATATAATAATAAACAGGTCATACAAACTTCTCCCGAACTTTCTTTATTTCATTCAACACATTATGACAGCCTTCAAGACATAACACATACAACTATTTTACGCAATGCTTCAAGTAAATTACAAAACTTTACTATATATATATATATATATATATATATATATATATATATATATATCTTTACAAATAATTCAATAACTAAACGTTTTTAGATATATTTAAAAAATATTTTTAAAACTTTTTTAGATACAATTATTTTTTTTTATCTACAACAAAGTTACAAGTATTATTAAAGATAGGTTTACAAACATAATTTTTTAAAAAAATCTGTCGCTTTCAACGTCACTTGATGTAAAAACAAAAACTCTCAACAAACGCGTCACGTGATGTAAACAAACTATTCATTGACGCTCTCCTGCGAAATCTCGCGAAATACGTTACTAATTCAAATTTTAAAATCATTTGTTTCTGATGAAGGACCGAGGGTGGTCTGAAATATAAGATATAATAGTAGAAATAAACAAATACTGTCAGAAAAACACATTTTCAAACTCAGAACGTTTTAATATTCTTTTCTATATATATATGTCAGTTTATTGGTGTACGTGATACACATATGGGCAATCATGTCTTGAACGAAACATGACTGGCTAGGCAGAAGATATTCTTGCAGTATGTTCTCATTACATTCTACAGTAGACCTGTTTAAGAGTATAGAACCAAATATGTTCTTCTATTCAACTCATAGCTAGAGGAAAAAGAGACGGCACGACTCAGAGTTTCATGTCTTATGCAGGCATCAGGTGCATATTTTAAACTGACAGTTTAAAAGATTTGTTATTTAAGCTCACGTGATTCTCATGAGATGTTAAGCTTTGTCAAGTTAAGCTTTGTCAATAACATGATTAAAGAGTTAAATATTTTAAGATTACATGTATATAAAAATTAACTATACATAGATCAAACGGGAATAAAAATCACCCCAACAGAATTACCATCAATCTACATAAATCCATTCAATTTTGTTTAAGTACCAACTATAGAATAAGGAAATTTTTGACAATTCTAAAATTAAATACATGAATGCTTTAGAAAAAAGTAAACACAACACTCGTTTAGAATGTATGAGTCTTGTTCTTTTCAGGACGTAGGCGATCATGTCCTTCACGTCTCCCTATTCCTGGTGGCTCTTAGCTCGCTTTCTCCTGTAATGTCTCGCAGCTCCTGTTCTGTCATCCACCTGCTCAGCCTCTTCAAATATGTTACCCGGTTCTTTCCTCTGTCTCTTTTTCCCTCTATCTGGTCTGTTAGTAACAGGTTCTCCAAGATCTCCTTCCCCATTGCATGTCCCAGGAACTTTAGTTGTCTCTTCCTGATGCTCAGAATACTCTGTTAGATGAAAGGTAGGCTGAAATAAGCAGAAATCACGTGAACGTAACATTATTTGGTTTAACCTACCCTTCAGTCGTAACATCAAAACTAATATTAGTAAACTCTTCCGAAACCTAGTTCAAACATTCTTAACATTCATCCACACTAAAAACGTTATTATACAAAATCGTTATTAAGGTCAGTTATACTTGCTTTAAAATATAGATAAATATATTTCACAACATAATACAATGTTATCAAATAAATATTTGACCAACATCAACAATATCCATCACCCTACTAATAACAAAAATGAACTTTCAAATATAATTGCAACTGCCCACTGAATGAGAATGTATCTCTGAAAGCATTGTTTATAGAGATCGATGAAAATTTTAAAATTTGACACTGTTACAATTTACTTTGGAAGAACTTCTAACAGGTTGAAAATAAAATTTAACAACCACATTTTGAGTTTTAACAAGAGTAAATCCAGCCAAAATACTGCTTTATCCATATATTATTGGAAATTCAAAAAATAACAACAAGGACCAAAGTATTATCATGAATATCGTAGCAAAAATCCGCACCTGACAACGGAAAAGAAGACAGACGCAGCTTATGCCTTTTAGAAAAACTTGTCATCTTAAAATATATCAATAATCCCAATTTACTTTCCAAAAAATCGGTTTAATGACCATATGTAGTCATACAAAAATGCTTACTTAAATTCATAGTCCCAGATTGATATAGATTCCTTTATACTTTGACCCCTTGCTTTCACTCTTTTTTGCTTACTCTGCAAATATTACTTTTATCAATTATGAATTAAGTCCCTTTAATTTTAGCTTCCTGCATTGTTTAATTTTTAATTCTAGTTCTAAGTTTTATTTTTTATTTTTATTTGACATTTTCATTATTTATCTATATGTAATTTTACAATATCTTAAATTTTAATTTTTTACGTTTTATGATTTATGCCACTTTACATTCTTCTCCATGCATTTAATTTTTATTTATTTTATATTTTCATTTTAAATTTAAATTAAATTTTTTAATACATTGAATCTTAAAATATTAAAACTTTTAAATTGGTTATTAAAAAGCATTAACTTAAATTTATAAGATTTAATTTCTATGCACATCTCGTGAACATAAATTCAAATCTATTAGATAGTCAGTTTGAAATACACACCTGATATTCTACTTCAATATATCCGGTCCGTGATCATCTTTGTGTATTGTCCGTTGCTCTCACTTGTTGTGGAAAAGATATTTTATATATCATTTCCATTGCTGGAGTATTTCGTATTTATCTAATATGATCGCTTCATTCTTGGATTTTATACCTCCTGTTTAGGAGCATGTTTTTTATCTTGTCACTTTCTTTATTTCTGTATGAATGTCTGCTTTATTTCTATATTAGTATTGCTCAATCTGTCTACGTTTGCACATTTGTTGTTCTTCTTTAACCTGTGTGCACTTGGTCTTTTTTTGTAGCTTTTTTGTATTAAGTTCCATATCTTGGCAATTTTTTCTCTCTCCTTTGCATAATGTCAGAACTTTTGTCGGTAATCTACTCGTTTTTCTTCTGTATCTGATTTTCTTTGTGAAAATCTTTTTTGTTAAAGTCACTAGCTCTTTCTTTTAGTGTGTCCTATTTTTCTATTTTTAATTTGTTTTTGTATTTGTTTTTCACGTTGTAAGTGTATGTTTTCTGCAGGTTGAGGTCATTCACGAGTGTGTCGTATTGCAGTCTAGGTGCTGAACAAGGCCTTCAATTTTTCAGAATTTTACCCTTATTTTGCAGATGACTTGGAGGTGATCTAATCCACAGTTGGCACTTGTATAAGTTTTGCATTAAACTACTGCATTTCTGAATCTCTTGTTCATGCATATGTAATCGATTTGGTTTTTCCTGTCTCCTCCTGGGCTTCTCCATGTGCATTAAACGTCGTCGATGTTTTTGAAACGAGGTGTTATTACCTGTTCATTTGCTGTGCACTATTGGATCCATTTTTCTCCTCTGTCGTTGCAGATTACTAATCCAAAGTTGTCACTCGTCTCCCCTTCTCTCTCTTTACCTACATTGTCATTCAAGTCTCCCGTTATGAATCCAATTTTACTTGGTTGTACGCTGAGTCTTAGTATTGTCCAGTATGGAGCTGAAAAATTCTATTTCTTCAGCATTGTTTTGCGATGTTGATGCATAAACAACGATTATAAATATGTTGAAGAGTATCCCTCGCAGTTTGCCCAAGAGGACACTCTCAGAAAGCTGGCAGTACCTTAGAACGCATTTCTTCCATTCTTTTTCCAGTATTAAGCCGACTCCCTTTCTGTTATTTTTGCCTCCTGCGAGTATTATCCTCAAGTTGTCGCCGCTGAAGTATCCAATGTTAGGCCAACTAGTTTTGTATATTCTCAGAATATTGATGTTCAATGTGCTCATCTTCTGACTGGCATTTTCTAGTTGACCAGATTTTCTGAGTGTCCTGACGTTACAAGTTCCA
Source organism: Ascarosepion bandense (assembly GCA_037127315.1). Taxonomy (NCBI): domain Eukaryota; kingdom Metazoa; phylum Mollusca; class Cephalopoda; order Sepiida; family Sepiidae; genus Ascarosepion; species Ascarosepion bandense. The sequence goes on from JBBBDQ010000259.1 coordinate 818,252, forward strand.
AGGAAAATTCTTTGTTTGTTGCGTACAGTCGCAAGATAACAGTCCGGAGATACCACTTGCCGAAGTCGGTACTTACCGGGCGAAAAGTTACTTCCTCTGAAAGTTACTCACTTCACGCCGTTGGGTTTCCTATACTGATTTTTCAATGCATGATTGTTCTCGTGAATTGTAGTGGAGTAGTATCCCGTTGCCTTCTCCATGGTGATTTATCGAGGCACCGCCTCAAGCTGTCTGGACATTAACTCGTTCAGAGATTTTCCGCCCCTTATGTAGGTTTCGTTTTCCGTCCACATAAGGTTGCTAACATCCCGCGTAACGCAAAAGACAGTGCATTCAACAAAAATAAAGGAAAATTTTTTTTTACCTATCTATGGGGTTACACTTCATTAATTATCCTGTATGTATTTACGGTAATGTGGTAATGAGGCAGTGGGTGGGTAGGGGAAGAAAATGTGCATTTCATGCAGAGAATCCAGTTTCAAAGTTAAAAGATTCTGCTGAGTAAAGTGAAATTTACGGAGTATTAATTTCACCTTTTTATTCAGATTTTTTCGACTGTCATGGCAAAATAGTTAAATGAGTGTCTTCTAACACATAAATATGAAAGAAGAGATCGTAAGGTGTATTGCAGACAGCGGATGGTAAAGAGGCCTGCGAAACATCTTACTCTGGCTCGAATCGTCCTTATAACTGCAAAGATATTTAGAAATGTTCGGAGATTGCTATTAAATGTTGTATATTAGTCAGATCGGATAAGAAAGAGTAAAGGAATCAAATATTACAAGTACAAAAAATGAAAACCAAGAACGAGATGAAGTAAAGAACAAAAAAAAAGTATATAAGCATTAATGTCTCCTAAAATAAAAAAAAAACATGTATACCAAAAGACAGGTTCAACCATATTAGTTAGAATAGTTCAGCTCACTCTAACAAAGCGATCTACAGAATTTAACTGAGTCAAGTGAAATTGAGGATAGAAATAAAGAAAACATTTAAGGAGCGGGCATTTAACTTTTTTTCTTCAGTTTGATTCGGTGGTAAGAGCTGAATAGTTAAAAATGTCTTCTTATATATATATATATATATATATATATATATATATATATATATATATATATAAGAAGACATTTTTAACTATTCAGCTATATATATATATATATATATATATATAGAGAGAGAGAGAGAGAGAGAGAGAGAGGATGGGGGTGGATTGCTAAAGATTTTACTGTGGCTAGAGTCGTCGTTAAAACTTCAAATATATTTAGGAAATTATTTAATCTGCCATAAAAAAAATAGAAATCGATTACACCCTGTATTCCATTGGGTCCATACCCAACCTTTTTGTTATAGAAAGGAAAATAAAGCAGTTATTTCAATTAACAACTAATTTGCACAAGAGTATTATATATATATATATATATATATATATATATAATATGTGTGTGTGTGTGTGTGTGTGTTTCTCTCGAAATATATGTATATATATTGGCGAGCAATAAAATCAGTAAAGGAATCATTTTAAAATTTGTCAATCAATAATGTATGCAGGTTTATATTAGTCCATACACCACACACACACACTATATATATATATATATATATATATATATATATATATATAGACACTCTCTATATATACTCTGGCCATCATGTACATACTATATGCATTTACACACTATGTCTAGAAATGAAATCGGTTTTAGAAATGCTTGTCCGTCGTCTTAAATGAAACTTGCATAAAATAATAACTGCTGTCTAAAGTCTCAATTATATATTTATAAATATATATTATTAATTGGTGAACATGTCGAAACATTATTGTAGTAGTTTATTTTATATGTTTCCATATTAGTACCAATTAGGATTGCTTAGGTTTTCAAATGATCAACTGCGCTTTCATTTATACATTGCTTACTTACTTGATTGTATCTAACGTTAATGATGTTCAGTACTGGAAATAGATTCACCTGAAAAAGTAGGTAACCTCTTATTTCTGAACATAAAAATATCTGAATGAAAATCAATAGCAAAACACAATTTATTTATAATTGATAATTAAAACTGTATCGGCAAATTGGTTATTTTCTCAAAGGAATAATTTATTCTACATGCGCATGTAAAGAAATTTACATTTATAAATAGAAAATCAAGACCCAGGAGGCATTCCAACCAGGCAATACTTCTCAGTCGGGAGGGTGTTACGATTAATCTCTGGCGCCTCAGGCATCCCTATAGGGTAAATACCGAAGAGACGTGAACAAATTTTTAAGCTTGGCCCTTGTACGCTGGGAAATCTCGAGTGGGCGTACAAATAAATACAAAACCAGCGTTCTTTTATAATTATTAATGCAATCTCAGTCACAGGAGAGATGCGTCAGTAGCTCTCCTTCGGGACTTATCCAATATCATAACCTGGCGCCTGAGGTATCAATAAGAGCAGAAGTGCCGAGGGAACTGGAGTAAATTTTCTCCCTAGCACATGACTGGGTTTCCGCTTGAAACTTGACCTTGTGTCATTTTCAGTTCTAAGAGGGTAAAGTGTATTTCGGAGCAGGAATAAAATAAATAAAAAAATTTATTTGACGTAAGAAAGTTTTCATGTTTTCAAAATGACGTGTGCACACACACACACACACACACACACACACACACACACACACACACACACACACACACACACACAATATTGCACATTGAGTCCTGTGTTTAATAAAATGCTGCTCGATGTAATATAACAGCCATAAATTCGGTCGGGTTTCAATCCTGGGTTAAAAGCAATCGGAGTCTAACTGTACTGATGAGCTGTGATACAGCGAAACAGATCTGTCTGCGGATGACTATATATATTATTGGAGGTGGGCATGTATGGTGAAAATTAGATGAATTGAGTAAATGCATATTTCCATGGATAAATTACACGTTTGGTTCGCAGATGTTGAACACCTGGTGTTACATATCGGACTGTAAAATAAGCATAAGCTACGGAAATATAAAATAAGCTTCAAACATTTGGGGATTTTTCAGAATTTTCATCAATGAAAATATATTTAATCGTCATTAAATATATTTTCAGTGCAATTGACCAACTCATTTATTAACACATGTGTGAAGAGTAAGAAAATGATAATAAAACCGTTCAATAACACATTTCCCATCACTGCTGTAGCCTATTATTGAACTCGCAACTCTTTGGGTTAAGTCACATGAACTAACTAGCATCTATATCCACTGGACAATATGTCCTTAAGGACAAGAACAACTGGATGTTTGGGACTTATATACCTAAGTATATAGATCGCAAACATTTTTACCAGAGTACATATTGAACAAGTAACTTACAGGGTTAGAGGGAGATAACTCATGACTACCAGTAGAGGCTATAAGCAAAGGGATAGACTTCATATACCCCACTGATTGTAATAAAAGGTTTGGTTCGAAATTCCTAGCACCTGAAGAATGTCGTACAAATGGCAACAAAGAGGAGGACAATAGTCCAAATAATACAAATACTATAAATACTACATCATCTCAGAAATATAGACAAAAACTAATGTATCATTTATTTATTTACAGTAATTTTTACTTGTACAGAGCTCGTTGAACACACGCGGTAGAGGATTTTGCTAAGAGGTAGTTAATACGAACAGCGGAAGATAGACAGAGCAATGGTTCCCGGAAAGAACCGTTTCAGTGGAACTTTTTGCTGATAAAATACGGAGGGAGTATTATTAGATTGCTACAATGAAAGTTGCACTGTCCTAGCCACGATTAGAACTGGCGCAATCAAGGAATGTATTTGATCCGATCACTATCCATGGACGTAGCGAATCCCTCCTGTCAAAAAATAGCTGAAAAACACTTATAGTAAATATAGCATAATAGCAGTTTCGTCTAGTACCTTAAATGGCTACAAATCCAAACATTTAACCAGAAAATTTAAGTCATATTCTTAAATAACCTCGTTAGATATATATTTCTCTATGGATGTCAAATATCTGTACACTCAGCTGTATAACGTCAGTGAATTAAATGATAAACGTTTGGGAGATCATGTCTCAAAAGAAACATAAGTACGCAGAAGATAATGGAGATATGCATAAAAAATGCAATTAACAGGACCAAAGACCTGCTCAGAACCAGGATATATAAAAGTAAAGGATGGTACACTCATAATAGGAAAAGAAAAATACTCCAGAGATGAGACGAGTATATTTTCTTCCACGACAAGGGAAATCAATCAACAATACACAAAAATACGGTTGGAGTAAAAATATTAAAAAACAAAGTGGTATCGGCCATTGTCATATTGAAGAGTAAAAATGCAGTAGGAACCGAGGAGATAGATGTTGATGCCCTTAGAAGACTTTGGCATACAGAGATTCACAGTAATAATAAACGAAACCTACAACAGTGGCAATATACCGGAGGACCTAAACAGATCAATTTTCATACACGTACCTAAGAGGCCAGGTGCAAAGGAATAGGAACTCCAACGAAGAATTAGTTTAGTAAGCCACTGAATGTATTCTGATGAACAGAGTGCACAGCAGAAATATGCCCGGATACAGGACAAAACAGTTCGGCTTCGTTGAAGACACCGGAACGAAGAATGAGATATTCATGCTCAGAAAGCTATCTGGAAAAAATACAATTGCAAAAAGATCTTTTTCAGTGCTTTCTAGACTATGAAAAGATTTGATAGAAATGCTCGACAACCTTATCATTTTGGAAAAATAACATAAGATAACCAAGACTCTATATGCGTCTGGATAGTAAGTGAATTCAGCAGCGATTTAAGCACTTTATATAGAGTTTCTACCTTATTAAATTGCCTTCTCTTAATTAAAGTTGCATTTTTCAAATCGTTTTCCAATTTTGACATGGATTTTCTTAAAATGGTTCTGATTGATAAAAATATAAATATATTTTCCATATATAAATATATATAAGTGTGTAAAATTCCAGATATAAATAAAATATATATGTAAAGAAAATAACTTTTTTCAATTCATCTTTTTACGCACAAACATAGATATGTAGATTTCTAGTTAGATAGATAGATCTCTAGATAGATAAATAGACATGTCATCAAGTTGCGTTAATATGCCACCCGTATTTCTCTATATATTTTTATGTGTGTTTGTGAATATATATATATATATATATATATGTGTGTGTGTGTGTGTGTGTGTGTGTGTGTGTGTGTGTTTCTGCCCTCATAAACTTTAATTAATATAATCTCTCTCACACGCACATATATACTTATCTATCTATCTGAGAGAGATTTTATTGATTGTTTAATTACTTAGTTTTTGTTCATAATATAATTATACCAGAGCATTTGCATTAAGAAGTGTTACATGCAATTATATTGTATAACTTTTGAATACTCTTCACTTGTAAACAATTGAAAATCACCTGAAGTCACCACATGGTAGAAACCTAGGTCGAGGTATAACTCGTTTACAAATGAAGAATATATATATATAATCATGAAAAGCACATTTCGTTTGACGGAGCTAGATTCTTAAAACCAATAGGACTGTACATTCTAAATAAAATGAATGAAATAATACACATAGGCAGCCACGAATTATACAGAGTTGACGGATTAATGATAGCACTTGACAACAAAAGGAAAATGACAAAGTAAGAAGAATGTTTTTCAAACTCAGCAAAAACTACGACTTTGAATTAGAAGGTAAAATGAACAAAAAGTGTGTCTAATATTTAGATGTAGACTTTACCTACAACTGGCAGTAACTTCCCATATATGAAAACAAATACAACTTAAAAAATGTAAACACTAAATCGAACAATTCTACTAGCATAATCATGCACAAATCTAAGGGAAGATAGCGCAAATTAATAAAATATTTTTCTCAAAAAACAATATTTGATGAAAAGAAACAGATTATGAAATGGCCTTAAATGAAATTAACCATAAAAGCAAATTAGAATACAAATCTCAGTTAAACAAATTAAAATAATAGAAGTCGAAACATTGTTTGGTTCGACGCACCGTTCAATTTAGAAGTAAAATCCAAATTATGTCAAATATTTTTAAAATTATTTATAAAAATTCACGAAAATCTCGGAATTACAAAAATCTTTTTCAAATTCAAATATTCAAGTGTCCATGATGTGTAGCTTCTTACTGAAAGTTTCAAGCAGATAAATACTTAATAATATCAATCGGCAAACAATCATCATACAGAAAAGAATGTGGTGAAACTTTAGGTTTAAGTAAATTTCCAGATAGAAGCCGTCTAGATTATTGATGCGAACAGGAAGTCAGATTTCATTCACCTGAATTATGCGAGCCGCATTCTACTGAGAAATCTACAGATCGAATTTTTCATTTACAGGTTCTTAGTGAATGTGGGCTTCAAATAACATCAGAGTCAATAGCAGATAATATTATTATTGACTAACATTTGAAGAATCAAACCAAGCCCGAAGCTTTACCTATTTTCATTCAAACGATGTTCGCTCTGAGTGAATTAGATGACTGGACGAATAACCAGAATGTAATTTCCATTGGAAGATTGCAAATTTATTCTATTGCTAACACGCGTCAAATCTAGCAAAGGATTTCACATTATTTGTGCACATAATTTAGTCTATTCAATGGCTGTCACCATTTTGGTGGATCAGAAACACTCATCTCAGTATGCGAATAATTAAAGTTTAGGATATAATGTCTCTGGCAAAGGCAAACCATGGAAAATATTATTAACAGTATTAACATTTATTAACACTTTCAAAAATCTGCTATAAATTAAGATAAAATATTTTATAAGATAAATGAATTCAAAGTGAAAAGTTTACACACGAATGTGAATCAACGCAAACGATAATATTTCGCATATTAAAAAAAATGAAACATTAGGAATGCAGAAAAGTTGAAAACATTGTTTGGAGACATATAATACAACACAACAAAAGTATTTATAAAACGCGTTTTTTATAAACTTCGAAAACGTAAAGACATTTGATAAGGTGTAAAGAACAATTTTATTGAGAAAAAAGGCTTTAGTTGGGAAAGATATTAAAATAGTATGTATTGAGAACATGCTACCCGCACTCAGACAGAAAAGAAGGAAGCACTACACAGAATGAAAGAAATGTAAGCTAAGGATGTCTCTTCTCAACGTAATTATTTCACCTCTGCTGAATCAGACTGATTTCGATTTACAATGGGGTTTGTCACATTTCTTTTAACACAAATAGCCTTGGAAAAGATAAGAGTCTTTCTTTATTCGTCACAACTAGGACAGACTAAATCCTATAGCTTACGTAGCATCCAGCCAACAGCAAAAAGAAACGGCAGCTTCGAGAAAATCTTCTGCATAGTTAGTATTGAATGGAAAAGAGATGATTTCTAAAGCGTTTATCGCGTATGACACTTAATTGATTAACACGGAAACTGTGGCATATAAGTGCGAGGAAGAATAAATAGACCCAAATTAAAGTTTTAGGCTTTGCTGAAAAATAAACGCTGATATGAATATATGAAATATACAAGATTTTTTTTATTATTCTCTATTCTTCAGTGACTTGTGATGTGGAGTGTGGGTTTAGTTAGCGGTAGAACCAGCACGAGTTAACGACCGATGTTTCGCTCTATCTAAATTTAGCTTTGCCAAAGTGACTGACCGGTGATTGGCTTCATTTAAATAGGCGTCCTCATTGACACCTGGTACCCTCATGCGCATTTTGATATTTTCCAGATGATTGACTTTTATGATTTTGAACGTCAAAACAAAATTCTGCTTACCAACTGCATATTCACATTTACTGACATAACAAACGTGCGAATACACTTCCGAGCAAAATTCCTCAATGACCCTAAGAATATATATATATATATATATATATATATATATATAAACGATGCTAAAAGAACGTGATGTCTATCAAGATTTATTACACTAGATTTGTTTTACCAGAAATTGAAGCATACATAGACTGAAGATTGTCTTTGAACTTAACGCAGGATGTTCTCACCCGGCATATATATATATATATATATATATATATATATATATATTTATTCGAACATGGTAGTCGATACTCAGCGTTGACCATCAGTTTCATGCTTAAATACGCTATTCACACAATGCCACTTTTTATTTACATATGCCTTCTCCTGATATTGAACTGTTTAAAGACATACATTAAAACTTATTTTTTTTTTACAAACACAGACACACACATATAAATAAATTAAAATTCTACATGATCTAGTTTCCTCATTTATTTGAGGGGATATATATATATATATATATATATATATATATATATAAATATATATATATATATTGAAATTTTAGGAGGATTTGAAAAAAATTGATAATTTATCAAGTTTTATTAGACCTCACTAGAATGCAGAAAGCACTGGACGGCCGTTTCGTTCTATACATGGGACTCATCAGGAATTGAAACCCAAACAGTTGCATTATTAAGCAAACGTCATACTAACTGTACCACGGGCCCCGGTGACGAATTGGATGTGCACTGTTGATGAGTCCCAAATATAGGAAGAAACGGCCGTCCAGTGCTTTCTGCATTCTGTTGAAGTCTAATAAAACCTTGATGAATTATCTAATTATTTTAAATCCTCCTAAAATTTCAGTTTATATCGTTGCTTGAACCAGGTTATAAAGCTCTGGAGTGAGCGACTTGGTTTGAGCAGTCGTGGCTCTAGGAGGCACAGTCTTATGTTTAAGTTAGTTTGGATGAGTTTCTCCTAGGAATATGTGAATGAGTGGCGCTATATCAAGCTTAATTAGCTACCTCTTTGTCATCGGGGCCCGTGGTACAGTTGGTATTACTTCTGCTTAATAACGTAACTGTCTGGATTTCAATTCCTAGTAGTAGATGCGCACTGTTGATGAGTCCCAATAATAGGACGAAACGGCCGTCTATATATATATATATATATATATATATATATATATACACAAAAAAAAAGGAAGGAATTAGACCATGTAGAAATTTTTTTATTGATAAAGTGTTTCACTTTTGTCGATCAGTTAGTTCATGACTTTAGGTTAGAATGAGAGGAAAATATATTTTCCTTAAAATAGTTAATGTCTGCTTTCTTCGTTTGGTGTTTTCAGCCATATTAATTAGTCATTAAAACATTTAATACAAATTAAGTACTTTTATTATTTCATTGAAACCGAAACACACCAATCTACCAAATATTAATGGTTTTAGAATTAAAATAACAACGCAAACACATACACCTTTCTGTTATTTGACCTGAATACTCTTACCTACGACTGCCAATGAAGTTTCTATGAATATTTTATTTAATTTCTATTAAGTATTCTTACTGCGAGTCTATGGTATGACTGGGCAGTTGCTTTTAATCTGGTCATTCTTTTTAAATCGCCCAATGAAAGTAGTATTGAACGAACATGCCTACCATTACTATCATACGAATTCGGGTGTCCCTCCAGGCTCTATTCTAAGTCCTACACTCTTCCTGATCTTCATTAATGATCTTCCCGATGTAATAAAATCCCAAGTAGACAGACACGCTGACGACACTACCGTTTACTCTCGCCTCGATCAATAATCTGCCGAGGCTGACAAAGCAAACTTCACTGCTGAACTTGAACAGGACCACTAATCCGTGGTGGACTGTGGTAATAAACGGCTGGTGAATTTTAATGCTTCTAAAACGAAGCTACTATTAACCATTACAGGCAATCGCTCTTACCCCCTATTATTGTGGATCAGGCTAGTCTCCCTGCGCCTCCTCGGGTTAACTCTCACAACAGACCTCAAGTGGAACGACTATATCAAATCCATAGCTAAATCAGCTGCTAAGAAGGTCAGTTCTCTGTGTAGGGCCAGAAAGTTTTACCCGTTTGAAACCATCCTGCATATATATACATCTACCATCCGCTCATGCATTGGATACTGTTGCAATATGTGGTCGGGTGCCCCTGCTACCACCAAGTGGTTCTTGATAGCATCTAACGGAGAAACTGTAATGTGATCGATTCCGACATGGCAGCTCAGATACAGTCACTTTTCACAGGCGCAATGTGGCTTAACTGTGTCTCTTCTATAAGTACTTTCACGGTTTCTGCTCTGATGAACTTAGCTCCCTTGTTCTCTCTATGCATGAATTTTCTCAAGCCGCATAATGAACAACTAGGCCCCACTCTTTTACTGTGAAACCATAAAATGTAAACAAATTCTGTTGAAACAGCTACCTTTCCTGCACTTCCCGCCTGTGGAATTCTCTTCCGTTTACTTGCTTCCCCGACAGCAAACAATCTCCAGGAGTAAAGTCAATAGTCATCTCTTATCTTGCTAACTTGCATCCTCTCTCTCATGCTCCTTTCTCCGTCAACTCCACTCTCAGTATCTTAACCCTTCTCTTACTCACTTCCTGACACGCTTTCTCCTAACTGTCACTCTTTCTCATAACTTTCATCCTATTTAACCCCCTGCTCACCAGTGGCAGTAGACTGCCTTGCTTGGGGCGATAAGATTTTAAAAAAATATTTTGTTCTTAAAAAATCTGTCAACATTTGAGTGCCATGCACGTCGAAAGCTTGTCAAGTTGGCTTCCTTGGTATGTCCCGTATACTTGAAGTCGTGCAAACCTTTGCTTTGCCACAAAAGATTCTATACTTGTTTGCGAGTTAAGATCAAGTTAATTGATGCAGTGAAACTATAGCTTCCCAGCATCGAATTATCAACAGAACACAAACACACAAAAAATCGGTATTATTTTATCCATCTATCTATCTATCTATCGATCTATCTATCTATCTAAGTTTACATCTCGCTCTTTTCTATCTCCCTATGTATGTATGTATGTATGTATGTATTCAACTATCTATTTCTCTAAGTCTGTTTATATTTTTATCTGGCTGTCACCTGTAGCGTATATAAGAATTTAAAACAATATTTTAATGTTTGTAAATAAGTTTTCAATTTTTTTTTAAATGTTCAAAAAGAAGCATTTAAAGACACATTCTCACAATTCTGAATTTTATTTATCTGGTGCCAGATTGGGAAGAATCAATAAAAATGATGAATTTTACTTGAGCGTCATCAAATACAACCTATATGCATTGCCAATAACAGTACCATAAATTTAGCATTGTGCTCTTGGGAAAACCCAATGACATTGAAAAACTCCGTTGTCTATAACGTCTTTATCCAAATAACCGTTGCCATAAGAGGAAGGCAAAACGTTTAATATCGATTCATTGTTCGGCAACAGAGAATAGGAATTGACCGAACATAATGAAAAGTCAACTTCGAAGAGAAATTAATGATATTTGGGAAGAAAATCGTTACTGAATAAAGGTTTTCCTGCGTAGTTTTATAAAATAGTTCGCATAGTGATATCGTATGTAGTATTTACAATTTCCAAACCAAACAATTTTTATTTTTATGACTAAAAAATATAACCTCGATTAAATTGAATGTCATCTATCTAGATGTAAGTCTTTTAGAATATATACTAAAGTTTAACGACAGTTTTGACAATGATTTTAATGTGCGTCAAGTTCCTCATTTTATTTTTTTCTAATTTCATAATACCAATGAATAATATATATCGTGTAAGCGTCAGCGGTAATTTGGCAGTTTTAACACTAGACGGCGGGAAATTATTGCATTGATGCGCACGTTTAAACTATCAAATGATGATACCATTGTTCGCTATTAGAACATCCACTATCCGTCTAAGGATTAACGAACGTGACTATGATTCTTCTGGTACTTTATTTTTCACAAGGCTATCAATTTTGGATAAAGATTTTAAAAGATTTCTCTGGCATAAGATTAAATCAAAGCTTGTTTTTTTTTTGTTTGTTTTGCTGCATACCAGCTACTAGCTTTTAATCCCGAACTCTAAATATTTTTTAAACAGTTATATATTTTTTAAATGTTTTTTAAGTGATACGATTCTTAATAATTAATCTATAATTGTGAGTAGAATAGGGGTGTTTATGACAGTAGACTATCTTAAGGGTATTTGCACGTAAATGAAAAACGGACCCAATTGAAAATTGGTACTCGGTTCTCCGATTGACAATTACGAGCTGCTATCCATTACATCACCTGCATATCTATACTTACTACACCTAGTATTCCTAAGCAGTCACGCATCTAGATAATGTCCAGGTTCAGCGTTGCTTGACTTCGGTGGTCGCAATGGAACCAATGTTTCAATGGGATGCGGCCGTAAATCCATAATCAAGGCCACATTATACAGAGAAAATGTTCAATGATTCATGTTCAATTCTGCCGAAATCTGAATAAATCTAAAAATAAATATTATAATTAAGCGGATGTGAGTTGCGCTTAAGAACAACTTTCAAATCTAGAAGAGGCCAGCAAATATCAAACGAATTACTAAAAGAAACTAGAGTTTTATTCGTATGTAACCGGTTGATCATTACGCCAGTGTTAGTGAAGTTTCAATTTTTACACTAAACCTCCCATTTACAAGGTTCGAGAGTGTATCAATGTATAGGGTGAATGTTAAAATTGTTATGATGAATGATAAAATAACAATACAAAGGTAGTCAGAAGAGAAGATTATAAAAAGAATGGATATAAATAACGATCTGCATTTGTGTAATAGAAGTTAAGAACATTAAGTTTAGAGAAGGATCGTTTCTTAAAACTTTGTAGGAAAGAGTTGGGAAGATGTTTTCTTATATTTGGTATAGAAATAAAATGGTGGTTACGCGTCTTCGTGGAAGAAATATCCAGAAAGGACTAAATGTATGAACGTTTAGAACTAAACAAGGGTATCCTTTTGATTTTTATCAGTAGAAATAGCGACAGAGTAGTGATAGGCTTGTGACGTTGCATCCTTATGCTGAATGAACATTAGGTCATCGACCGTACGAATAACCAAAGCTGGGAAATTCAGATTGTGGATCCCCTGTCACGACATGGCAGTAATACTGCATTTTTCGTCTAACCTGACACTTTTCAAAACAAACCAAAATAAATCACATACACCCAGAAGTAATAGAAAAAGCCGACCATTTCTCTTACATTTTTAGAAATAAATTGTATAAATGAGTTCCGATTAATTGTGAACCTGGAGTTTTTTCTAGCAAACCACAGGAAGAATAAAGATGTCATCAGATTCATTTTTTTTTATTCGATACCTGAAGGGAACTTGAGACACGCTTAGGGTTCAATGCTTAGAATCCGTTTGCTCATTGTAAATTGAGAGAAATCAAGTTCTGATTGGTAATGATGAAAATGAATAGAAGGATTGTCATAATTTTAGTTTTAAACGTTGCAATTTGTGAACACTTTTCAATTATTATTACAACCAATGAAAGTATTGGAGAAAAAGATCCGAGTTGGTGGGATAATTAAAATCTTTTTAATACACCAAGGCCTTCCTAGGTATTTCTGTCTTAATTACATTCACATTTCATTAGGCAAAATAAATTAAAATTTATTTTCTTAATATCAATTAATTTACAATGATTTAATTCACAATGATTTTCTTATAAATTAAAGTGTGTATGTGTGTTTGTGTGTGTGTGTGTGTGCGTCGTCAACGTAATTTCTTAAGACAAGTACGTCACCGCAAAAACAAATTCTCCCGGGTATCCTGAATGCCTTTAAGAAGTTAAACGTTTCACTGTGAGAGAGAAAGACAGGAGAGAGAAAGAGAGGGCACACAGACAAAACGTGAGAGAGAGAGTTAGAAATAGGGAGTGGGGGGCTTTACAGCTTGTATTTCTTTTTTTTGCATTTAATTGCTATTTAATTCCTCACCTCGTCATTCTAATTTTTTTGATTCAAAACAATAGTTCCTGGGACATATTTTAAACCATAAACAGAAAAAAATAATATTATTTTCAGCCAGAAGGTTTTTTCCAGCCACACAAACCAAGATCAATATTTTTATAATTATATTCATTCCATCTGAGTTTGATTTTACATGGAATTATAAATCCTGCATGTTAAAATTTATACTTATATTTGGTAAAATTATTCACATTTGTGTTGAGAAAAGTCGATGCAGCCATACTTTTAACACGATCATGATTGAAATAAATATATTTTGTAGTATTTGAACAAACTGTCACTTTAGATCTGTGCGTTTGTAACTAGGGGTCACTTTTACGTGGACATGACTTTGTTATCTTTACAATATTAAGTATAGAACAAATTTTGTATAAATTGTCAGATATTGTCAACAAAACAAGCATGAATTTTAACTACTTACCTCGGGTTTGTCTTCCACTGGCGAAGAGCAAGTTGAATTCATGATAATTTGACCTTCTCATTTGAGCAAAGCGAGATTTTGTATCCTGATGGTCATGAAAAGACAACGATAAAAATTACGGTGACTTTTCATTGATCTCCCGCTAATGTTAGAACATAAAAGTGGCTCTCTAAAGAACGCTATTGTTTGCTTGCTATTAATCTAAATCAGCAGACACGACTCGATTATCCTTTTGCACTTATGCCGGACTGATTTTCCATTTTCTGGGGATATTTTTACTTCCCTCTCTGTTCTCATCAAGACAACCATTCAACGTTTACAGTCATAAAATTTCGAACATAAAATCAGATATCGTAATGAACTTTGGACTGACACTTTAGCATTGGACGATATTCTGCAATAGAGCGAGTGGCCAAGGAATTCTAAACGACTAATTGCTTCAGATTGTTGGGAATAAATTCCGGTATGAAAAGGAGAAAATTAAAGTACAGATAAATACAATTGAGTTATAACTTTAGACGAAAAAATACAGTGCGAATATTTACTAAATAATGTTTTGCTTAATATGGGAAAGTACGTGTGGTGGAAGTAATGGTTATCATCGAGGAAAAATTAAAGTTTAAATTATCGTTGAGATTACTTTCTTAATTTTCACACTATTACCTACGATAAAAGCATAAAACTATCTCTTCCTCTTATCTAAACTTATTTATAAATGGAACTTTGTCTGTGTGTGTATGTCTGTTACCTATAGACGCCGAAACGGTTAAACTGATTTTCTTGAAAATTTACAGTTCTACTATAAGCGTCTGCGAGTGTTCTTAGCTAGGTGTTGTGTCGAGGTACCCCCGGTAAATATCGAAAATCGATAATCGAAAAAATCGGGTTATAAAAGGGGTGGTCCGATTTTAATCAAATTTGATACACTCATAGACAAAGACATAAGAAACGATATTCAGAAGTTTCAAGGTTGCAGTTCGCACAATAGTGCAGAAAATCGATAATATATATATATATATATATATATATATATATATATATAAGCCAAGATGTTTGTGTGTGTGTGTTTATCTGCCTGTATGTATTTTTTTTCAGTCCATTTATTTTAGTTTTTGCTTCGGTTTTGGCTCTAAATAGGTATAATTTTAGTTCTTAGTCTCAGCCATGATACCATTTATTCAGAGGGCTTATTAAGCCTTGAAAATTCAGTTTACGACGAAAAAAACTTATTTGATATCAGGAAATCAAAATTTGACTTTCATCCATTCATTTTTCTTTCAGTCTACGGTTTCGCTTTAACTGGAAATAACTATTAGTTTTTTGTTTTTTTGTCTATTGTACCAACGTCCAAAGAATCTGACCTCTAGGACCATGGATTAGTTTTAAAGCTTTCATTACACCCGAGCAACGCCGGGCTATACTGCTAGTCAGTTATAGGTGAAATAGTTGGTTCTGATGGCAACGAGCCGAAACGAAAAACATTTTTAAATACAAAATAGGAAGAAAGAAACTCATCTGTCGTCTCAATAAGTCAATACTTCGTAGTAGAGGAGCGTTGAACATCGTCACAAATATCTCACTTCTGTGAACTTGTCATTGATTAATTGTATTTGACAGAGGATATGATATATGTATTCAAATCAAGCAATATTAAAATATGATATACTCAGTATCCTTTTGTAGAACTACGTTTTGATTGCTTCAAGCTTTTTCTTTCATCTTTGATAAGATTGTTCTCATTCGCTGCGATAATGAAGAGAAGACATCACATAACAATCCCGTTATTTGTTTCCAATGAAATATTTATGTCTCTCAATACTCTACTCTGCTTTTTTAATGCAACCTTGTCATTGCCAATACGCTTTCGGATCTCAGTGTCGCTGTTAGAACAATGTCTCTGTTAGAACAATTAAATTAAATTTCTAAGCCTAGTTGATTTCAGTATCCCTGATATGTAGTAGACATTTTGGGCTCCTCATTTTATTTATCACCTTGCATTTAGTTTTCCTGTAGTTTATCTTTTGTCCCTTCTTTAGCTACCTTCTGTAGCAGTAGAAGGTAATCGTAATGTCAAAAAATGGAAACATGTTACGGAAATGAACGAAGGTTAAAGAAATGATTATAACCGACAATTTGAAATTATTTGTTTGAACGTTGTTTTTGATCGATATTCGTATTTAAGTAGATATTGTGTTTAAAATTATACTACATTATATATATATCATTTCTACAGGCCTGATTAATTTGTTACATTACGATACGTCTCAATTCAGATACGGTTGTTTACATGATTCGAAACTTCTATTATATAGGCTTGATTTGACTTAGTTTAGACTGTTGGTTATTCGCGATCGAGAGGTCTAAGACAGATCAGTTATTGACTTTCCCAATGTGGATAGGGGTCGCAGGTTCAAATCCTGCTGAATGGCACACATTCTCGGAAGAAAAATGTATCGTAAATAATCAGGCCGGTAGAAATAATATATATACTGTTTGATAATAAACAGAATATCTACTTAAATACGAGTATCGATCAAAAATAATGTTCAAACAAATAATTTCAAATTGTCGGTTGTTTATAACAATTTCGTTAATATTCGTTATATATATATATATATATATATATATATATATATATATATATATTTACCACTAGACAATATAATTACTTTAAAAAAATAATGAGGTACTGTTAGTGAGCAAACATTCAAAACATGTAGCAAATTTTAATAACTGGTAGTAAATAGAAGGAGGAACTGAGCTGACGCTGGCTCTCTATTTTCTCTCTCCCTCTTTGAGCGTGACAGGAGGTATAATAGACGAGGGCTTTTAAATGCAGAATGGTTTTTATTATAACAGACAGGATTATGTAATAAAACCCTTCTAACGGAAGATCTTAGAAACTACGTCATATCTTTAAAACAAAATGAACATATTTTCCTTTAAAGGAAACACTTAAATTTGTTTTATATATCCGAATTGCCAGCCCCTCAAATACCAGCATAGTGAAAAATAAAATAAAATTATAAATTCATATTATTTTGAATCCAGAAAGCTAATCTCTAACGTTCTTTCCCACATAATATATTTAAAAAATGTAATATTAACGAAGACTAAGTGGAAATAGAATTCGAAGTTACTGAAAAATGCATCCCGAGATGTTAAAATCGAAATAAAAGAAATAAAATAAAGGTTGGTGAATACGAGAAAAAAAATGAATACTTTATTGAATTAAGCATTGGCTAAATAGAGAATGCTTTCGGAAAAAGAAATCGGATCAAAAATGCAATAACAAAAAGCAACAAAGGGGGAAAATGCAGTTGAAAATAATCAATAAATAAAGAGACTGAAAAGACATAAAATAAGAACTACATGAAAGATATCGTGAGAATTGAACGCAAAAGGAATATAATCGTTGCCACTGTCCCATTAAATGCTTTCCTTCAAAGTGAAGACATGAACTTTTGATCTTTGTTTATCTCCACAAGCTTCTAAGAGAAAACATTAACAATATCAATAAGAAAAATTTACTAAATGTCAGAGAATACGGCACGAAACAATTGACTCATAACAATACAAAAAAATACGGTTTAATTATGACTATCTTCATTAGCGAGTTTGTATCCTTGGCTGAATATCCTGTTTAGATATAGCACGCAAAGATCATGTCAAGAGGTTATAAATGATCTTCCATTTATTTTCGTTTTTCCTAAATGTTAAATCGATTATAGCAGATACTTTTAGGTTATTATTTTACCATCAACATGGGCCGAGAAAGTATATATCTTACATTCCATGTTCACTTTGTAAACCACTGAAATAAGATCACTTTGTCCTGTCATTTAGCTAATTCTTTTATGCATATGCAACTGTTTCTAATTTCTTTGTGAAATATCCTAGTCTCTGTGCCATACCTTAACTTTGTTTTCAATCTCTTCTTCATCTGTAATTTATTTCTTTTTTTGTAGATTTTCTTTAGAATGATCATTTCTGTTGATGTCTCGAACGCTTTTCTTAATGTACATCACTTTGAATTCTTATTCTCATTTCGATTATTCTATCTCCTTTTAACGCTGTCAGTATATACTTTGTAATTCAGGTCATTCAGGCGTATTAATTTTTAGTGTTACTTTGACACGCTTCAGCTTCAATAAATTTGCTCTATGTTTGTATATCTGGAAGGTGACCGCTTACACAGTCTATAGTAGATATTTTTACAATGTAAAAATGCATTTCTAAAACTTATATTGATCATTAAGTAGTTTATTAATTTTTATTTTCCCCTCCTATGTTTTTCTATTTTATTAAAAATCATGGGTGTTCATAGATGTTCTTGTCATTTGCCCCGCATTATTGCGATCCCTATTCTTCATGTTCATTACGTTTCTAATCGGAATTTTTTAACTATCTCGTCCTTTTCCTTTGTCATTCCATAACGAATCTAATATTTCTCCCATTTGTAGTGAAACTAGTCGTTGCATAGTATGCAGTAAATCCTTTCACTTTTTCCCTCTTAACATATAGCTGCCTGTGCATACACCGCTAAAATGCATATATTAAAGGGTTCCATTTCAGTTTAATTAACGAATCCGATTTGATAACTAGTGGTATATTAGAACTTATTTCTTCATGATTTTGTCTACTTTTCCGTCTTAGCAAATTCTGGATAAGCCTAAATAGCTAACAAGTGTCTTATTCATTTCTTGTCTGTTATCTTCTAACTGGCTACATTTATTTAGTCTTTTGATATTCCATGTCCATAACCCTATTTTTGACTGATGCACATCGTCAATAGATGACTGCCCAGGTTTGAGAAAGATCGCTGATAACAGCGAAACAAATTCTTCAAAGACATAAAAGCCTTTCTCCATGGTGAAAGAGCGAACCCTTAAATATACAAAAATAGGTATAGAATCAGAAATTTTAAATCTGAAGTTAAATTAATGCTGGACAAATTGATGAGGACATAACAGCAAGACCAGTAGAAATTGAAACCGATGCTGGTAGACATGGATGATTTCGGCATCAATAAAATTACGGAACAAATAAGTGATATATACAAAAGCATTGATATATTGGAAAACCTTAGAATATTAATTTTCAAAGCACCAATTTAGAAGCCAAAAGCAAAAAAAAAAAAAATGCAAAGCCCATCGGACAGTCAGCTTAATGATCTACAAAAACAAACACATCCTCCAAATTCTAGATTATAGTACACGTGGCAGAACTGGATCGGATATGGAACAGGAACTGTAACTTGTTGCAGAGAATAAAACAGGAATGCTTAGAATTACATCCGAAACAGCAATACAAGTGATAAAATATTGATGCTTTTTATAGATTATTCAAAATCGTTTGATAATGTCGTGACACAAAGATATTTTTGAACAGAAAATTAAGCATGGTCTATTTGGGAAAGATAGAATAATCCGGTAAATATACAAGCGCACACAACCATCATACGTTTAGAAACTGAATTCAGTAAATATACAAAAATATAAAGTGGCATCAGTTAGGGATGTGTCTTTTTATCAGAATTATTCAACCTTTATATTGAGGAGATTTCAAGAGAATTAGTTGTCCTACCAGGATTCCTTATTAGAAACTACAATCGCTATAACGCAACAATCATAACGTTTATGGATGACATTGTTGAGATAGCAGACACTAAAAGGAAACTAGAAAAATACTACAAAAAGTAGTAAAAGAAAGCAATACGGTGTGTACTAAATATCTATCTTAACAAGACAGAAGTTATGATTCTCAGCTAAATGAAAATCCAAGATGCGACAAAATATTAGAAACATTAAAGACAACCAAGTAAAGCACTCTAAATATCGAGAAATTTTTTATCAGAAGACGGAAACGCGACACCGATATTCGAAAGTGCGTTCTAATATAGAAAATGTTTTTTCAAAAAGCTTAACGAACAACCAAGAAACAGGAAAATTTCATTAGACCCCCCCCCCCCAAAAAAAAAGAACTAAACTATAACGTAGCATCAGTCATCCAATATGACAGTGAATGCCGGAAACTCTCCTGAGAGATGAAGAGCCTTGACGAAAGGGAACTGTAGTTCTACAGAAGAATGCTGAGAATATCATACTGAACATTGTATTTTTAAGAAAACTGGACAGGAAAACGGTACCTCTGCATAGGATCAGAAAGTGAAAAAAATTTATGTACATAATGAGGAAAGAGATATTGGCGAATGTGAAACTCACAAGCATATTGACCGTAATAGCTACAGAAAAATATAGTGAATAACTTACTTGAGGAGTTTGAGTGAATGGTTGGTAGATCTGGAATTAAGAGAGAAAGGAAAAGACAGTCCTTTCTAAGAACTACAAAAAGCGTAAGATGAGGCAAGTCATGATAATCCACATTCTGAATAGAACAGATACATGGAAAAATATTTACTTTACGGAAAAATGGTTGAACTTTAAAATAATCTTTTTAACTCATGTTAGCATTTAAGTTTAATGATTTAAAAATAGATTGAAAAATGCAGAAGAGAGGACAGGAGTGATACACGGCTATCTTGTGTCTACTCTTGTTTATATGAAACGGACTCAATGTCGTTATAAATGAAAGAAATGTTTGAAACGCTGGAGATGTGATTCTATAGACGAATATCGCAGAAAGAGTACTGAATTAGAAAACACAAAGACCAAAAACCTCCACCAAGACAATACCGACATCATCACATAAGATTAGCAAGAGATGATTATTAAATGAAAAAGAATGACTTCTCCAAAGAATGGAAACACAGAAAGGAACTCGATTTTGAGTAATCTTGAACATGGCCAGAAAGACAATGGAGACCGTATACAATACCTCCGTCTTAAGACAGAGGTAATTAAAGAGTTTTAATGAGAATATGGTTTACAGTGAATATGTTGATAAGAATGAGAAATTAAAAATTGGATTTAATGGCAGAGTTAACAAAGAAAAAGCGGATTGTTTGCTTAATACTCATTCAAGGCAATAGCTCAAGAGGAAACTACGTCTGATCTACTTGGTAAATTTATGCTATGTAGAAAAAAACAGCTCCTAAGAAAAACGAGGTATCATAAACGTGAGATCAACAAAGGGTAGGAAAGTCTGGATACTCTTTCTCTCCTACTTCTTGAAGATATAGTACATATAATTAAAGGCCTAATTTGTTACTTGTGAAATGAGGTATTGTAACGAATTACACAATTTACATTGTTTGAACTGTTGTTGTCGTGTTTATTTTTATATTCATAACGGTTAGGCCGTCGTATGCTCCGTCCTTCTTCAGCTTCTCTACGTTGGAATTTCGAACTGATAATTTATTTCTTCCGCCAGAGTAGATTATTTTAGTTTTGTGTCAAGTCACTTCCGGATATCCCTTTTATAACTCCCCTCTCCAAATTTTGGGTCAGGTATTTATCTCACAACTCTTTTTTCAACATGAAAACATCAGTGTATGAATTTTGGTGACTTATAAATGTAATCTGTCTGTATGAATTTTTATCAGACCTGATCTGACAATTTGTTATGTTTTTCTCTAGCACTCCGTCTTACCGGTTCGCATATTGTATATATATTTATGTTTGGCATACCTAGAATATTTTGTGGCCTAATATATTCCTTAAGTTTTCATATTTTCATCGAAAGGATTAAAAGAACGTAGATTTACATTTAGTAATTCAACTATCAAAGTTTTTATTCACTTCTGCTGTCGCTAGGTGTTGAACTCACATCTCTGTTAGATCAAGTCTTCAACCAATTCGTTTATCCACTGGACCATGTGTTCTTGAGGCATGCACAACGGCTGATACTTTATGAATATAACAATAAATAGTGCAAATATATTTCGTTCAAGCTGATCGTTGCGTTAATGCAGCTCGATAGGATCTGAAGCGTAATTCCTCAGTCGAATATATTTAATCTGAAATAGTATAATTCTATAATAAACAGAAATAATACTCATGAGAATTTAAATAAGTTTTATCGATTAACAATCATAAAAAATAATTCTTTAGATAACTGAAGGAAAGTAATTTTTAAGCATAGATCTTTTATTTTATCTTAGAAGATACGTATGATATACTAAGGTATTGTTAAGAATTACACCAAGATTATCTTCTCATCAGAATATATGTACTAGACTCTAGACAGACTACATCGGAGGTGAACAGCTAGCATAAAAATTTATAGTCGATAGTCAAACATTCATTGTTTATTGTCCCTCAAATCGAGCAGGGTTTAATGTTATTTACTGCTTAAATTTTATTTTATTGTATCAGGAGACATTGTAGAAATTCAATGCTTGACAGCAAATACTAAGAGGAATTATTGAACGCGCACTTTTATGAAAGTATTCCGAATTTCTTTCATCATTCCATCAGAAGAATTCTATGAAATTATTTGACTTCTGAAATTCAATTAAGGCGTGTAAACAATATTTCACTCAGAGGGGAAAAAATCGCATTTCACTGAATAATTTTCGGTTGCCGAGAACTCACTTATTCCTACTGTGTCATTTTTCCACACTAAAATTTGAAGTAACCAGTTACATATATATCTATGTACAGATACACACACACACACACACACACACACACATATATATATATATATCGATGAAGATTTTAAGGGAAGCCTTCTTGAATATTTCCTCGCTTGTTGATTAAATTTTCGAAAACGATCTGAATTCCCATTCATCTTTCAAAATAAAATATGTTCTGCCTTTTTTATGAATTATATTGATTAGTTCAAATTAGACACGGTTAAAAATAGATTGAATGTTATCAATGCATAGTTCTGTTTAATGTAATCATTTTATACTGCGCATATATATATATATATATATATATATATATATATTCTGAATTATGTCAGATGAGCATGCTGTCCATCTCTATTTCAATTCATATATAACTATTTTTTTAATGTTGGAGTATATATTTGCATATGCCCAAATCAGTGTAAATTGTGAAAATGATCAAATTGCAGCTGTTAACAAAAATAAATATTTGTACACTCTGATTAGAATTATTCCTAAGATATCTTTCCATGCGCAAACAGTAATAGTCTTTCTTTTGGCTATATCAAATCTGAACAAAAATTTAATATTACTTTAACCTTCATTACCAATCTTTCCTCAGAGAATGAAAATACTAATTTCGAAACCGTGTGAATAGCAGAAGGAAACCGTTGCACTATTTGTTTTTAAAGTTTGTATTGAAATTCACTGAAAGTAAAGTATGTCTGTGGATAGTCATGAACGTCTACTAAAAAAAAAAAAGACAGGGCTTTATATAGCGTTAAATATTATTTTACTTTATATATAAATGCAAATCTGAATTTCAGCACAAATGTTTTTATTCATTAAAATACAAGTAAGGCAATAAATCTAATAAAACTTAAGGTGTTACTCAGCGTTAAACATGATAGAAACGCTATTAAGAAGAGAGAACAATAAAAAAAAAATCAAAGATTTAAGAAGATTTAAGAATTGTCATTTCATTTGAATCTTTGAAGATCTAAGTTAAATGAGAATCAACAATCATAAAAAATTTCCAAAACCAAGAAGTGCGAGAGAAGAAACTGATGGCATAGATATTACGCCTATATCTAGCCATTTCTAATGTAACATGATGATTTCCTCCAATATAGTCAATCAGGTAAGTGCCATACGTGATGCACGCTTGAGCGATCATATCTCGGAAGAGACATGACTGATTGGGCAGAAGATTATCCCGCAGTAGGTTGCCATTACTTTCTGCGTTAGACTGGTTGCCATCCAAATCTATAGAACTCAAGCTGTCCTTTTATTTAACCCATAACTGGAAGGAAGAGACGGATTAGAACCTTTCTCAATGGTATTTGCATGTAAATGAATGTAATGAATTCAACTGGAATTCGAACTCGGCTCCCCGATTTCTCGTTCCGAGATGTGCGTTGTAGTCCACTGCACTACAACGCACATCCCATATAGCACTGCGCTTAAATTTGTAAGTCGAAATACTATAGAAGGAAGATTATCGGAACAGTTATCATAGAAAAGGCACAGTAAAGCTACGATACGGCGGTGGAACGTGACTAAAGGCGAGATACTAGGTCAGGACTAATAACAATGCAGATTAGTCTTTTAGATAATATTAAGAATCTTTAAATGTGTAGAAGGATCCACAAACAAGATAGGTAGTAATATTCAAAGTAAGGCAGAATGTTAAACGTAAAAATAACAACACTCACTAAGTGCTGAGCCTGACATATAGATAGCGCCAATAATATTAAATCCATATGTTTTTTAGGAATAAATAACCTTTAAAGGACTCATGACAAAATTTGTGTCCAATCTGATAATTAGTTTACAAATTACAGTTATTTAAGTGAAACTACTGTTGTAAATTTTCAAAACAATGGAAAAATCAGATTGTTGATTTAGCATTGCTTCTTGATAGTTAAAATACTATACAAACAAAGCAATGGCTTGATAAGTGATATTCGGACCGATCCGTAGGAAACAACGGTTACGAGGTGTATGCTGGCTTTAAATGCGAACGAATAGACACAAATGCTGCTGATACCTCAATTCGACCAAAATTGGCAGTTATTCCGGAAAACAACCAAAAAATATACAAACTCGCTTTGGCCGATTTTAAATTGAAGTTGCAAGAGAAAGCAGAGGAGCTAAACATATCAAAAGATAGTGTAGTCATCATTTTGCATGAACATTTAGGAATGAGAAAGCTGTGTTCGAAGTAAGTGTCGCATTTGCTCAAAAACAACAACGCTTGGATAATTCAGATCATTATTTGCAACTGTTTCATAGCAACAAGAATAGGGTTTTTCGTAAATATGAGACAAAGGATAAAGCATGGGTCTACTACTTCACTTCGGAGTCAAAACGGCAGTCAGCTGAGTGGACATCAGCAGAGGAAAGCCGTCCAAAGTGAGCACAGAGGAAAATATTAGCAGGCAAGTTTTTGGCCTCAGTATGTTGGGATGCGCTAGGTATTTTGCTCAACGATTACCTTGAGAAAGTAAGATCTATCAATATCGAATATTAAACAGCATTGTTGGTGCGTTTGAATGAAAAAATCGCCAAAAAGAGTCATAAATGAAGAAGAAAAAAGCACCGTGTCAAAAATCGATCACAACGAGGTCAAAAGCACATGAGTTGTATTTTGAATTACTTTCGCATTCACCCTATTTTCCAGATCTGGTTCTCAGAATACTGGCTGTTTGCAGACATGAAAATAATGCTCTAATGGCTCCATTGAAAAAATGATATTCAAAATTGAGGCGGATTTTGAGGCTAAAGACATTTTTCTACAAAAAATTGCATTGAATTATTAGGGAAGCATTGGAATCAGCGTATAACCCTAGAAGATTATTTGGATGAATCAAGTTGAATTTTGTATAATAGTTGTTGTTTTATTATTTATGTCCGGGTTTTATTGACTGATGTGTTATAAAGGTGGCAGATAGACAAATTATAGCATATGGCA
Organism: Ascarosepion bandense; assembly: GCA_037127315.1. NCBI lineage: Eukaryota > Metazoa > Mollusca > Cephalopoda > Sepiida > Sepiidae > Ascarosepion > Ascarosepion bandense. The sequence continues at coordinate 843,986 of JBBBDQ010000259.1, forward strand.
GACTGCAAGTAAATTTACACCGATTAGGAATGAATATATCCGGAATAATTTTGAGATGAGAAAGAAAACAAGGACTAAAAAAAATCGAATAAAACTTCAGTTACTCAGTCTTTCCGCTATTAGCAATAAAAACCAGTGCTTTTTATTTCAAATGCTATTTTATTTGACATTATAACTGTTTGCGTAGAAAAACGACTGATTTTTTCTACACTATTCACCAATCTGCTATTGGTAGAACGTCTGCACATATAGGAACAGTCGTCGCGTAATGTGTCACAAAGTGTACTGTTTAAGTCATACGCACTTATCTACAGTATTCTCTATTGCTGTATTATTAATTCATGTATTTCGTGTGACTACCCTGTTCTAAACTCAATCCTTTGGTCTAGTGGTTCGTTACAGCAATATTAACTACAAGATTTACACGAAATTTATAATAGTGGCGACAAGGATTCAGAAAAACGCGTTTGTAACAAAAATAATTCTGACTTTGTAAAGGGTTTTGAATTCTTGTCATGTCAACAATTGAAAATAGACTCGCAATATAGAGATGTTAAAAATTGTTATAAAACAATTGCTTCAACTAGAACTACAACAACAAATACTACAAATAATAGCAGACCAGACAAGTATGTGTAAAGCAATATCGCCGAATTTAATTGAATCTCGCAGTACATTTTAATTCAAGACTGATCCAATTGAAAACTCTGTTGTTTAATTTTTGTATAAAATCGAAGAATGTCTCACAGTTTTGTATTACAGAAAGTATGAAGAAAGTTTTACAAATGACTGTCAGGGCTTTCCAAATGAAAAAGAAAGGTAAGGACATTGTGTCCGTAGAACACGAAAATATTGCAATTATATTTTACCTGAAAAACGAGAAAATGTTACGTTTGTGGGGACTTATTTATGTCTAAAACGTTCCTTATTTCATACAGTGTAGCAATGCTTAAATCTAGCTCCCCAAAAAAAGATTTTGCCACATATACTGACATTGTTAATCGCAAATAGGAAAGATTTGAATTTAATAAAATATATGTTTAAAACTTTCATTTTTGTGTAAGTAAAATGAAAATTTTAAACATCGAGTAAAGAAGAAATTTCTACTCGAATTCTAATAAACAAAACTTGTGCAGGACCCAAAATTAACCTTACAAACAATGGCAGTAACATGCCAAAGTATTCTAATTTTAAGCGATGATACTGCTGAAATTAAATCATATTGTACATGTACAGACAGTGGAAAAATGATGGAAATGTAAAAAACGAAGACTACACCGAACCCGTGTTAACGTTTCGGAGGACTTCATTTTAAGATTGATTCTCCTAAAAAAACAAAAACAAAAACAAAAAAAACAAACAAAAAAAAAGACGCATTTCCAATGTGTACGATCGACGCAAGTAAAAATTTAAGATATTTTGGGTAGTAAAAGTTGTAATAACAACTCAAAATCTAAATAAGATGCAGAGTATAACATTGTCAAGGTTAAAGTGGGTAACGTTGAAGTGAAACTTCAATTGAACACGGGTAGCAACATTGCTATAATTAATAAAAAATTTGGAAAAAATAGTGGTGAAACTACATTGAAGAAGACCAAAAAAGTTACATGTTGAATTTCAAGACAAAATTGTCTTCGAGGCGAAATTGCATGCAATGATTCACGTGCCAATAAAACTTTAAAAACTAAGGCATTCATATTTTTTAAAACATAATGTTAAATTTACTAGGCGCAGATTATATGGAACTGTTCGATTTTTGGAGTCTGCCCGTAAATTATTTCTGTGAAAAAAAAATACTCCATATGTAAAACAAGTATGGCGACTGAAAATTCTTTTAAAGAGTTAAGGAATAATTTTCTTACAGTGTCCTCCAAATTTCTTGGAAAATTATTAAATTTAGACGAAATCAATTTTTCACTTACAATAACATGTAGTCAATGTTTGAGACATAACCATAATGTGCATTTTGCTGTTGTGTAGCTCATTGGCAAAGAACTAGACGAATTACATATTCTTGGGTTATCTCGCTAACATTATTTTGAGTGGACATCGCCACCTGTATAAGTAAAAGAAACTGATAATATTCATGTATATGTTGATTTTTACGGGCTTAAGTGGTTGGCTACTACTTTACACATACCCATTATCCTCCCAAGAAAAAAAATGTTTGACAAATGAAATAGAAAAGTTTTCGAACTGGCGTGTTAAGATGCAGTTGATATCGAAATCAGTGAGCTGAGTTTTAATTCCAGTTAAATTCGTTACATTCACTTACACACACATACCCGTGAGAAAGGTATCAATCCGTATCTTCTCTCTGGTTATGGGTTAAATAGCAGGACAGACTAAGTTCTAAAGTCTTGGTTAGCAATCACAATCGCAGAAAATAATGGCAACCTACTACGGAAAAATCTGCTCGGTCAATCATGTCTACAAAGAGACATGATCGCCCAAGCGTGTATCAAGTATCCAATTAACTGACTCACTGCTAAACGCATACTTACAAATTAAATGGAATGAGAAATCTAAATAATTATTAATTACCACACGCAAGTGTTGCACAGTCTTAATAAGCTGCTATTCGGAGTCGAAAAGAAACATAGCATTTGCAGCAAATAATGGATACTGTTTGCTGGCTTAGATTTTGCTGTTGCATATTTAGACGACATACTCATAAAAGTAAAAATAAACGGAAACATCCTGAACACAAACTTATTAAAAAGATTAAAGAATTACGAATTCAAAATCAGTGAGGGAAAATGTCAATTTGGCAATAGAAAATAATTGATACAAAAAATTGACGTAAGTGTACGTGAACCAGACTCACCAAGGATGAGCGCTATTGAAATTATCTTATCCCGAAAAACGTTTCTACTTTATAATCATTTGAGGCCTCGCAAGCCATTACAATCTTCATGTTTCAAACTTTCATTAATTGAGAACCATTAAATCAATTATCAACAAAAAGTGGTATGAAATTGCTCTGATGTGTCAATTTTTTTTTCGAGACATAAGTAACATCTAAATTATCGTTAACCCATTTTAGTCCTTTAGTGCAACGGAAATAAGAACCAAACAAAGAGATTTACACATGGATAAATTTTGCGATACGTTTGACTTGTCAAATTCAGATATAAATACTCGAAAAGAACATGTTATTAAATGAAAAAGGAACACAAGTTAAAATTTGGAAGTGAGCAATAAAAGAAGAAAGGATGAATTAAAAAAAAATACTTATCTTAAAAAGAGGTTGTTTTGTAGAAACACGACCAACTTATTTATAATAGTTGAACAAAGACTCGTCCATTCACTATGAGTAGGATGTCTGGTTATAGGAACGGTGATTGGAAAATCAGTCAGAATGCAGAACGTTTGAGTGGTACTCAATACTGCACTCAAGAACGACATTCTCTATCACAATTTTATTAATCCATGTCTCTCGTGTGATTAAACGCATTTTTTACCAAACTGTTTGGTTCTATAGTCTCCTTACTGCATTATTAACCAGTACTACGAGAGCTTTACGAACTGTATAGCATAAAGTATGTATTATGAAAAATTAATTGTCGTTAAATGCATTATTATTTTACCGCTATACTAATAATAACGGAAGTAGAGAGTTACAGTAGCATTAATTTTATTTAATGGGACTGGAATTTCAGAAGGCACATTTACGTTTCATGCTGTTCAAACATGTAATTTAATTAATAAACAGCCTCTGCATCTACATAGAGTAGAATATATATATATATATATATATATATATATATATATATATATATGTGTGTGTATGTATGTATGTATGTATGTATTATTGCTACAGGGGCAACAGAGGCGTGGAATGACCTTAGCAGTACAACACACATAAGATGCAAAGTAAAAGTACATTTCTGTTGAAGCTTGCTTTATTCACTTCGTAGAAATACTTTTCGTAATATCAGGAATCCATTTCTCTCTTATCTTGTCATATCGACAACGCCATGTAGCTGCCGAGGAAAAGAGTGCGTAGGTGAACTATTATGTAAATAACGTACCTATCAGGGCATATCTGGAAATTGCATCCAACACAGACGTATCTGACAAGATTATCTCAGGAGGTGATTGTGTTTTCTTTCTAATTAATGAATAAACACAAGCAAAAGGAATACTTCTATAGATATCTATATTATATATATTTAGGGAAGCCGAAATTTATACACTTTAAAGTAACGGAGATTCCTTGTGAGATTTCTATAATATTTTCATGTTAATTGATTCTGACGAGCTTTTCTTCCCGATAAACGAGACAGCATGATTTTTAATTAATGGAACTCGGCTTGGAATGTGACATCGAAGAGCTGAGTTTGAATTCCAGTCGTGTCCTTTAAATTGATTTACATGAAAATACTCTTTGAAAAGGTATGAATCTATGTCTTTATTCTTTAGCTATGCGGTAAATAGCAGGACATTGTAGGTTCTATAGCCGTGGTTGGAAACCAGTCTGAAGAAGAAAGAAATGGCATACTTCTGTCGAAAAATCTTCTAACTGGTCAATCATGGATTGAAGGAGACATAATCGCCCAAACGTGTATCACATATAGCACTGAAATGAGTGACTAAATGAGGGACACGGTCGTATCTCTTTACCGCTGAAATGGTGAGATGTAAGCGTAAATTCTACGCCAGTAGTTTCTTTTCTTGCACCTCTCACTTCCAACTTCTAGATTCTCAGCGAAATTTGATCTTCAACAGTTTAAACTTGGTGTTAATAGTTATCTTAATTCTGGTTCATTAATATTTGTTCTCAGATTATCCCACACAATGTAACATCTAGTGTCTTAGTGGCTTTATTGCGCTGCTTTGTTTAAACTAAAATATACTATCAATGCAATTATTACAGCCATGATTATTGATGCATCTCTAACATAATAGAAATCTGTAGACTGTACGTATTAAAAATGCAGATCTGAAATAATACATGGGACGCACAGATAGGATTTTGGTATAAAATCAATGTAACATTGACAATTTAACCTTACTACTTAATGGTTATGTGTTAGAAATATTCATACTACACGTATGACATCTGAGTACTGGAGCTTCAACTCTTTCTGTTACCTCATCAAAAGAAATACTAACAATTGCCTCAAAAATGCCTCGATCTCTTTGAAAGATGTCATCATGGATGGGAAATCTAATACGAACGACGTTCATCTGCACTTGGATTACGTGGAGGTAAATTTGTTCTCTTTTTCTATGTTCAACAATAAGCTAAACAGTAGTAGATTTTCTTTTGTTTCTGTCATCGAATTGTCATCGACCTCAACAAAATCATTTTTGCCTTTTGCATTTTATCAACCCCTAATGGATACGAACGTTGGTATTTTTTAAATTTTTTTTGCAGATTATTGCCATTGTTCGCACTTGATAGTTTAGTTTAGGTTACAATACTAATTTTGCATTTATGTTCATGTTTCGTCTTTTTCATTTTTTAAAACTGTCAAATTTTTCGTAGAAAAGGCAATTATTTTAATGGAATTATTTTTTAATAAATTTAATCCCAAAATATGAATGATCAAATTATGCACCAAAAATAACGAAATATTTTATTCATAATCATACACATTATCACAAGATGTTTATAAAATAATCGCTTTCTTATTGTCATTATCGAAATCATTAGGGACACAATGAAAGGTATTCTCCGTTAAGACAATTCACAGTGACAAAATATCATCCAGAACTTGACACTTTTTGCGAATCACAAAAATTTTCAAACTACTGAAATTTTTTGAGGTTTAATTTTAACACTTTCTATGACTTTTAAAACTATCATGGCATAATTGCATTTCATTTGAATTTTTAAACAATCTATGTAAATAATACGTCACTGTTCTAATATTACTCAGCGTAAATAGCATTATATCTTTATTTTATGTGCCTTCAGGATGTGAAATATCATAACTCTCCACAACTTCGTAGTTTTCTGGCAATTATTAATAAAAGTTCACAAGGTAGATTAGTCTAAGTTATATTGTTACAGTGTCTTTCAGTATTTTCTGAGAGTGTCAAAATTTCTAGGCCTCTTTTTCTCATTAGGTCCTATAAATTTCAACTGTCGCTTTCTGATTTAAAGTATAACTCTCAGTTCTCACTTCCATTTCATTTAAAATATATCGATGCAGAGTTTATTTTCAGTCAATATTATTCTCAGTATCTTAATTTCTAACGATAGTTTCTTATGTCTTAAAACTTTAATTGTTTTTTGAGAGGCATCTTTTATGATTCAAATGCGTCTTCAGATCTCGTTGTCATATTTTCCGCCTATTAGTAAAAAGCTTCCGAGATATTCAAACTTCTATCTTTTCATTTTTAATATGACGTCTCGAAAATCTCCTGTCATTTGTATCTTAGGCTTTTTACTTACTGAAATTGAATTTGTTAAATAAACGCCGCTATTTTTACGTGAATTAGACACCACATGTGTCAACCAACATTACGTGCATTCAAATAAAAGATCTATTCCATGAGTATTAAATTAAGAAAAATGAATCGTTTAATTTCCTTAGCAATAAGCATTATTCTCTCATTATTATTATTCTCTTATTATTTAAGCGAACCGATTTTTCAGCTCAAAACGAGAAATCGGGGAGACGTGTTCGAATTACAGTTGAATTCCTTGTATTCACTTCCGCAAAAAATACCCTTGGAAAAGATATTAATTCATTTCTTCTCTCCAATTATGAGGTAAATAACAGGATAGATTGGGTTCTATAGCCTTGGCTGGTAACCAGTCTACGACAGAAATTAATAGCAATCTTCTACCCAGTCAGTCATTACTATTTCAAGACATGATCACCCAAATGTGCATCACGTATGGCACTTTACTGACTGACTGAATTAAAAAAAAAAAATTTAATTTCCAATATTTTATTTCCCACGATGTTCTTTGTCATGAATATATACTATTAAACGACTGTCTCCGGTATTGAAATCATCTTTGCATCCTGTTTTACAGATAATATCTCTGAAACTCTGCTAGCCCGGAGAATCTGGTAATAATGAGTATTGGCGCCAAAGAGAAAGTACACTGGACACATTGAATACCATTCATATTCCTAAACTAATCATATTACGAATATGAGGGAAGTTTAATAACCTTATATATATATATATATATATAATAAATTTTTGGATCCGTATCACACTACCCTGGTTTTAAACGTTAGTTCTCTTCAGGCATAGATACGGAATACCAATGGATTTTGCCCCCAAATATAAACACTGGAAGGAAGAATAGTAGTAAAACAGGAGAAAGAGGAAAAAATTCAAAGTACAGAACAGGAATTACCAACTACAAGTGGGTAGCAGGTTAAATGAAAGTAGAAGTTCATCCGTATTCCTAAATACCAAGGAATTTGGTCTTTAAATACCAACATTTTGACATTACTACGCTTTTAGTAATTCTTTTTATTTCTAAAAGAAATCATGGTCATTTTTTTCTTCCTGGCACAGTCTGCAGCAGATATCTCCACGATTTTTTTGCCTCACACCTTCTTCACAATTTTTCACTTTACATTTTTTGTCCGTATCTTTTTTAAACTGCCATACACAATTTGCCAGCCTAGTATCTTTTTTTATTTTCCAGCCTGAACGAAGAGGTATTATTATAATTGCACCTTTTGAATGGCCCCCTCAGTGCAAACGTTGTGCATCTTCTTGTTTTCTTTTGTATCTATGCTTGAAGAGACCTAATGGTTGAAACCCAGGTAGCGTGATACGGATCCCAACATTGGAAGTGTATCTTTGCTCTACTTCCTCAGGGTAGTATTTAGCACATTTTTTTAATTAGTTCCTTTGATGACGGTTGTTTATTGCCTTCCATCTGTTTTATTGTTATATAGAAAAATAAACGTGGACATTAAAGTCATCACCAACAGGCGACAGTCTGTTTCATGCTAAACGCAATCGCCAGAGTAGAGGATTCCGTTTAGCATGAGACAAAAAACGAACTGTCGCCACAGTGTATTGATGTTAATATCTGTTTTTATTTTATTATTTCATTTGCATGCGCGCTATTTCTAGTAATAAAGCACATTAAGTTTATATCTATTTCACCACACAGCGGTAGCAGCCTGTTTCATGTTTAAGTGCAATCTTAAGTCTATACGGATTGTGTTTATACATGTTGGCCATTGTTGTATCAGGTTTACAATATTTCTTGTATTACCCTAACAGTTATTAAATAAGCCGTAAGTTACGTTTACTTTATTCCAAGAGAACTTGTTGTATCCGAATGCATTTTTGTAGATATTTTATAGTGCTATTTGTTTGTTTATTTCCGTATTTTTTTAAACATTACTTCTTGCTACTTATTATTACGTTTCCTTGTGTTTATATGTGCATTCGTAGTTTGTTAATTCTTTAGTGTTTACTTTTTTGTTTACTTATTTATTGATTTGGTTTCACTTATTTAACTTATATATTTATTCTTATTTATTTCTTTGATATTTTATTTTATATATTTATTTCATTTTTTTTAGTTTTTGATTTTTAAGTAACATAATAAAAAATTGTTTTCGTGAAATATTTTGTTTTAAAATAAGTTCCGATCGTTTATTTAGGAATTTCAACGACAATTTTAACTATCTTCACTTTCTGACAGTAGTTTTGAAATTTACTGTTGTAGGCTGATGCTATTTTTTGTTTTCCATTATAGTTTAGGTATGATTTGGTTTTCGTTTTTAATTATTTATATATGTTAAGAAAACATTTTATTATTCGCGTATTTACTAATTTAAAGAACTTATGTGTAAGTAGGGTCAGTTAGTGAAGTTTTATTAATATTTTTCTTCGTTAAGAGCTGGTTTTATTGTGGCTTTGTGTATTACATTGCTCTGTAAGCAATTTCAGCTTATGGGACATTCGTTCTTGCTTGTGGGTTCGTGAGTTGAGTTTCGGTTGTGTTTGCATCATTTTCTCGGTGCTAGTATACGTGATTTGTGCTTCATTTCTATAGAAAATATAAAAAAAAACAATATCAATATCATCTCATCCTCAAGAGAAAAAGCCACAAGAAACACGTCCACAACAAATATAACATTATCAACAATAATAAATTAGACAAAAATACATACATATCAGTACCTACTAGCTTTTTAACATATCCACTATTCAAAAAAACTTATGCCATGTATCAACACCTGAACTGTTAAAGCCACTTCCAAAACCGTTATGGATATGATCAGATCTAAAAACTTATATAAGAGTAATAATTCAGAAGCAGTCATATAAAAAAAAACTTGCCAAATCTCTTCCTCAAAATATATTAGTGAAAAATGCAGAAATAAAAATAAGACGTATTTATGAATATAAAAGAAGATCTCATCAATAAAAACTTAACAAATGCACTATTCAAGCACAGAAAGAAATTCGACCACATGTTTTTTCTTTAAATATCGCATTCACCCCAAAAGAGTAATTTGCTGAAAAAAATTCCCGAGTATTTTGCCATCGAATTATAATGAAAAATATTAATCTACGCCCTAATATTTATCACCAACCTCACCTTTCCCTGAAAAACATACTGTATTCTCAAGGCAACATACACAACAAGAAATATGTTGAAGGATCCAAGGAAAACAGTTAAATATATCATTTCAACCTTTGAATATGTACAGCCAAAACGTCTATCTCATGCCATAACAACCACATCACAATACAAAGCATATTCATAAAAGAATTGAACATTACTCACTGTACTTTCCCTCGGATTTTGACTTAGATAAATTTGTTCACTCTACAATCTATGACTGAACTTTCACAATCCGCAAACCATACATGAACGTTCTCGAATTTAAAAAGCCTGATAAACTAATGTCATCCCTGTCTCTCTATATATAAACACGTGCAGCATACACGTGTTTACATTGCCTTGACACGCTAAATCTGAAGAATTACAGTATTTCTTTGTGTGTGTATATATATATATATATATATATATATATATATATATATATATTCACTAAAGTAGGAAATATATATGTTTAGTGTATATATATGGTTATTTCAAATCCAAAGTATTATATAATTCATAATACACAAACTTAGTACTTATTCAAAAAACTTACAGTTTATTTTTTATTTTTTTATTAAATTCTGACCACATTTATCAAATACTACAAAAACATGTAAATATTGTTAATTAATATTCATTTTAATGTAAATGTGCTGTATATTTAGTGCAATTATTTTTTTTTATTTTTTTTTATTTTATTTTAACTTGTTCCAGGAAATGAGCATTCGCTAAATTTGCCAAAAACAATTACATACAGAAATCACAATTTCTGTAAACGAATCAGTTTTTTTTTTATTCGAATGTACTCGGAAAGATAGTATGATTTTAAAATTATTATGAACTTTGATAAATTTATCGATTGTATAAAACAACTGAGAAATTTTAAAAAGTGAAAAATGAATATAATTTTTTGATATCATTCGGCAAAACATCTTTGAAAGTATAATTGCTGCCAAAGTACATCTTAAAACTACAAAATTACTCCCAAAGACTACAAAATATTAGAAAGAATCTAAACAAAAATTACAGAAAAGTAGATAATATCATTAGTAAATTAGTTGATAATATAAAAAACTATAAAAAAAAAGTCACGGACAAACTAAAAATCAATGACACAGTAAAATCTACACTATTGAATCTTATATCACAATAAAGGACAACACACCTGATTTCGAAATCATCTACCTTATTAGGATTATCAACCATAACACACCTGATATTGAAAAATTAGCAAGAATATCTTAGATGGAAGTAATAAAAAAAATTAAAACAGGCCTTCGATTAACAAAAATGCATCACAGTCGTCATGAACAGTTTTAATGATATCCATAATAAAACCAATTGTTCTTTAAATCCAGTTTTATATCGTAGATTACTACCCATATATCTAGAGTCGTACTTACTTTAGCTTTAGACTTCACTACGAAATTTTCCGGTATTACTAATTATCAACATTATGAATTCAAAACGACCCGTACTTATACACAACACAGAACAATGAACAAAAAGAAAATTTGAGGACCAGCTTGATAGTGCCATGGGATCACTGAGTCAGGCGAGTCCTCAGAATTAGTTGGTTTATCTATTTTCTACAACGTCACTGCATACATTTATATTAAGATTGAAGGCATTAGGCTGTATAGAGACGGCTGCCTTATAGTTGTAAAAAATCTACTAAAGTTAAAACCGATAGGATTAAGACAGTGATACATAAGGAATTGAAAACATTCAACCTTAAAGTTATAATTAACGTTAATCTCAAAAAAGGGAATTTCCTAAAAATTACCATAGACAGAGTCAATATCACTTACCAACCCTACATAAAAAAACGCCAATCTTACAAATATCTATCCTAAATCTAATCACGCTCCATCCATTACTAATACATAGTTTCCTCCTAGATAATGAACATGTAATAACTATTTTAGTGACGGTATATTTCATAAACACAGCAACGTTTATAACACTGCCTTAAAAATAGTTGATACAAACGCTCTAATGTCAATCACAACAATAATATGGAAATAGAAACAACAATTACATTTCTAATAAAAATAGAATAATATTATTAATAAAAATAACAATGATATTATTAATAAAAAGAAAATAACATTATTAATAAAAATAGAAAGCAAAAGTCATTTGATATACACACCCATTTAACCAAATGGTTTGTATTAAGTTGAGTAAAGAATTCCAGAATATAGTTGAAAAACACGTTCCTAGAAATAACCCCCTTAGTAAAATCTTTAACAAAAAACTCTTAAAGCTACAGTTGAAAGATCATCAAAAAGAACAATAATAAAATTTTAACCTATATAAAATCCTAAGTAATTAACACCATCCTAAAAAAAAAATATAATAATACTATACATGCGATCGTTGAAATTCAAAAGATTGTCCATTACAAAAGAGATGCCTAACTGATTATATTGTTTACCTATGCACTATTCCCACCACTGAAAAAAGAACTGTTAATATATTTTACGTTGGTAGCACAAATAGAACCATCCTGTTCCTTATGTTTGCAGGAAAATTTTCATATTATCGAACTTCGTTAATTAAACATATTAAATAAAGGAAACGAATTAACAGTTACATGACATGACCGCATTTCGATGAAATTAAAGTATAGTTAATTACATTTTCTACTCTGAATATAATTACATTCCATCTTTGCATTAATATATAAGATGCTACCATACTCTGTTAATTACTTTAATATGCCGTTTATTGTATTTTTATATATCAGTACACCCTAGGCCTTATTATACCAATTACACATTTCAAAGAAATTATTAGTTTAATGAGCCGTATAACAAAACTGATCGTCCGAATCCTGATGAATAGAGCGAGAAGCAGAATCAGGCCAGAGACAGAACTAGAACAGTGCGGTTTCGTAAAAGACACTAGATCAAGGAATGCCATATGATTAGGATGCTCTCTGAAAGGGCAATACAAATGAAGAAGGATTTATAAGTGTGTTTTGTTGATTAGGCAAAGGCGTTTGACAAAATACGCCACAAAGAATTGAAAGAGATGCTCAGTAACCTGGACATATTTGGGAAAGACTTAAGAGTAATCAAGAATCTTTACTGGCAACAAATCACTTGTATACAGACAGGTAATGAATTCAGCAGATATACAAATATAGAAAGGAGCGTAAGACAAGGATGTGTCTTTTTCACCGGATCTGTTCAACTTATACAGAGAGAATATTTTGAGGACCCTAAATCTTATGCCTGGATTTGTCATCGGAGGCCACAATTTAAACAACTTAAGGTACGCAGATGATACAGTGCTGATAGCAGATACAGAAAGGTAACTACAAGACATCCTACAGAAGGTAGCTGAAGAGAGTGACAAGAATGGACTACAATTAAACTGCAAGAAAACCGAATGCATGGTCATCAGTAAAAAGAGCAGCCGCATATGCCAAATACAGGTCGGGGATACGAGAATCAAGCAGGTACAAAAATTTAAATACCTGGGAAGTGTTATAACAGAAGACGGAAAATGCGACACAGAGATCCGAAGGCGAAACATTACAGAATTTGGGTAAAGTATTAAGAAACAGGACAATTTTGTTAGAAAGAAGGAAGAGAGTACTGGATTGCTATGTGTTGTCCGTTCTTCATTATAGCAGTGAATGGTGGACAATATCTTCAATGATGAAGTCAAAACTTGAAGCAACTGAAATGTGGTTCTACAGAAGGATGCTGCGAATATCATGGATCGCGCATGTGAGCAATGATGAGGTTTTAGAAATGATGGAAACAAAAATGAAATTAATACTGAGCATCAGAAAGAGACAGCTGTAGTTCCTGTGACATGCAATGAGGAAGGAGGACTTTGAGAACCTGATACTAACAGGCCAGATAGAGGGGAAAAGAGACAAGGGAAAACAACGGATAACATATTTGAAGGACTTAATCAGGTGAATGATAGAACGAGTGTTGCATGGTGTAACAGGAGAAGGCGTGCTAAGAGCCACCAGGGATAGGGAAACGTGGAAAGCCATGATCGCCTACGTAATGAAGGGATAGGGCATATAGAAGTTGAATATTTATGATAAATAAAGAGATGTAAAAATCTTGCACAATAACACCAGACACGTTTTATGAAACGACATAATAAAAATAGCCATATGGTCTAACACTAAATGTTAAGCAAAGTTACCATATCATAGCATTATTTTCGTGACGTCTTAATTGTTTTAACTACCTCCACCATCTAACTTCATTCGTCTATCCATCGTTAACTTCACTTTGTTATTGGTTTGTAACACTATCTTTTAGCCTGGCCGGACGGAAGTAATTATATTAGTGGTATTATTAAATGTTGCAGATCAGACGGAAGAAATTGTGTTGGTTCATATTATTAATTCTTATAAATCGAAAAGAACCAACTGAAAGAAAAGGTTGTTTGTTTTAATATGAACGCAGATAATGAATGTATCCCAATATGAGCAGAGGGAGGTAAGGGGTTGAAAAACCTAATACCGAGAGATATGAACGAATTCATATTTTGCGGGTGTGCTATTTGATAATCAGCCAGGACAGACCGAGACGGCGGTTGGGAGAAATAAAATTGATGTTAAAAGTAAAAATAATTAAATCAAAACATATTTGATAATCGGAAAGAAATTTCACCAATAAAGGAAATATTTGATAAGTAACAACAAAAGTAAAGTCTAACTATAGGATGGAAGTGGAATTCAAATTTCCAAACCTGAGTTACACCGCAGATAAAATTAAAATTTTAAACAAAACGGAGATTTTGAATTGTTTGAAAGGATTGTGCCAAACAAAAGGAAATACTTCATGAGTGCAAAAGGTTAAATTCGATGAGAATAACATGAAATTTAAAATTTAGATGGAAATGATTTATAAACATAAAAGCTAGATTTTTTTTCGGCATCAAAAAGAAAAACCCGAAAAGAAATGATGTCACCAACATAGAAGCTACTTCATTGGTTGAACCAAAGGAAAAGAACAGAAAGAAAGGTGGCTCCGCCCAAAGACGTGTGCGAAATTGATTTCATTGGCCAGAGATTGGACGTGCATGTTCGCATCCTCTCCATCCAATAAATTTGGAAAAAGAGTAGTTGCGCAGAGCTTAGGCAGAAAAGGATAATTACCGCCACCATCGCTGCCCGCCACACATAAAGACCAACTTTCTGCAGTTGCTGTAAAGCTTCGGTGAGAAGAGAACAATGACATTTTTGAATCTTCACAAACCTGAAAATTCCGATTTGAGTAAACTGATATTTCCAACCAAAAACTCTAATGTTATGAAGACAAACGCTTCTCTTGGACGAAACTTCCGCTCCGTTGTCGGCTAATAACAAATAGCGATTGGCGATTGCTATATTCTTTGTTTTGTTTCTTTTTGTTTGTATATAAAGACGTTTTCTGTAGCATATTCAGGCGTCATTCAATTTATTTTTTGGAGCCGTTTTCATTAACCCAAATGTGGGCGCTCGTCCAGTCTGGTTCAACTTAGTAAAGAGACAGCTGGCAAGATTTCAGAGTGACTTCCTTGAGATCAAAATTGGCTGCCTAGGCTGGGAAAAACACCGTTGTAATAATCAACTTGAAGACTAGCTACTGAATCGAAGCCATCAACGACCAGCCGCCGAGCGTCGGTTTACAGATTTATCGAGTCTGCCTCACTAGATATCCATATACTACCTTCCAGTTTTCTGGATAATGTAATATATGTTTTTAAATTCTTATATATATATATATATATATATATATATATATATATATATAGTCACCCGCAGACAGATCTGTTTCGCTGTATCGCAGCTGATCAGTACGGCTAGACTCCGATTGCTTTTAACACAGGATTGAAACCCGACCGAAGTGGAGTCAGTCGGCGATTCTACCTCTGGGCTATGGGCGCTCGGTAGAAGAAGGCAGAAATTTTAGCATGTATATTATCATTATACATGCCCAATAGCCAGAGCGCAATAATTCATTAGTGAATATATTTTGATTCTTATATATTCGTGTTACTCTGAGGAGCTTTATGAAGACAAATGTATGGATTTTATTTTGCCATAAATATTTATGTATAACAGCAAATATGATATTAGATTTTAAAATATATTTGGTATAAGGGGCTTATGAATATTAATCAAGCTAGCAGAGATGTCATGCAGGCTCATGGCCGAAATGTGATAAAATTCAATTCGCGACAAATGAAAGTGTCTAAGTGGTATTTTAAAGGATTTTTCTGTATCTTATATATGAAAATTAGTATTTAAATTATTTTGGATTGGAACCGATTAATGCGTTATCAGTCAATCAGTTAAATGTCATTCGTGATACACGCTTCGGCGATCATGTCAAGAAAGAGACAGACTGACTGGGAAGAAGGTTATTTCGCAGTATTTTGCTATTAATTTCTGCAGTAGACTGGTTGCCAGCCAAGGCTATAAAACCCAATATGTTCTGTTATTTAACCCGTAACTAAAGGGAAGAGACGGATTCATATCTTTCCCAATGATGTTTGCGCGTAAGTGAATGCAGAAAATTCAACTGGAATTCGAACTCGGCTTCCCGATTTGTTTTCGAGCCAATATCCACTGCACCACAAAGCACATTCACATATGTTTGATAACATTAGGTTATCAATTTAACTCTTTTCTTTTGTTTTTTCTATTTATGAGCTGATGTATTTTGAATTCCTTTTATACATATAGGTATGCGCATGTGTGCGCGCGCGTGTTTGTATGTGTGTGCACGCAGGCAAACTCGGTATTACACACTGTCAAAACATGTCAACATTCACTTTCATAGAATCTTCTATATGGGTTTTAACGTTGTTAAAATGCTAAATATCAAATTAGAGTTAGTTTTAATTCTTTATAATGCTTACATTTAACAGCAATTCTTTCCTTGTTTTCTACTTATGGAGAAAATAATTTCTTTGTTTACTTTACTGAAGCATATGACATTATTCATTAATAATATCAGTAAAAATTAATGCATTTCAAATAATTTAAAATCACATTATTAAACAAATTAAAATTTAACAAACTGGAAATTCATTCTTTATCGTAATTTTTTCTGAAAACAATTGTTTATAAAATCAGTTAAAATCTTTATAAAAATTTATTTTCACCAAATCTATGTTCTTGCGCAAGGCACAAAAAGTTAGTAGAAATTCCCCTGCTATTCATCTTGAAGATCTCGAAAAAATTCAGACGAGCTGCAATATAATAAATCCTGATTTGGCAGCCCGCCCTTAGTCACTTTCTTACCAACTCGATGTCATTTTTTCTGTCTTTTCTACTATAATTTTCATGGGAAAGCTCTGATGTTTTTCCCCTGTTCCTCAGACTGCCTATATTTACTCGAGCTACAAGATTGTCATCACACTTTTACCATCAAAATAGTTAAATATAACTGCATCTTCTGCTCTAATAATTTAATTTCTTGTAATGCCGGCTTGTGAAATTCCTTTTCGTTTTCTAACTACAATCTCTTAAAGTTCTATCTATTTGAATCTCATTTATCTCCTATCATTCTTCGACATCCCTGTATCTTGTGTTTTTCTGTCACTGTAAATCCTTACAACTTAGTGGCGGTGCTGCTTTGCCTGGGGTGAAATTATAAAAAAAATAGTAAAATATTAATCGGTGCAAAATTTTATAATTCAGCACAACCACTGCGTAAAATTTTAAAAGAGAAAAATATTTACAGTTTACAGTTACAAAAAAGATAAAAACAGCATATGTACAAAATTTTAATGGTGTGTTTATTAACTCAAGACAACAATTTATGATAACAATTCGTGATAAAAAAGTAAAAAAATGGGGAAAAACTAAAAATTGACAGAAGAAAGGTTTGTGAAAAATGACAATGAGGAAACAATAAGCCAATGAAAAACACGTTGCAATCATCTTGATAAAAAACGAAAAGAAGTACTCGCAAATTGGCACACGGTAGTCTATGGAACACAAGAATTTTAGTTTTCTTTTTACACAGTTCTTTATTGAGAAAATTAATCAGAAATCCTTTCATTTTAAGCTGTCTAACCTCAGGAGAATTTTCTTAGGAAATTCTAATTATTCTTATTTCTCTCTGGCAGACTGCTAACAGAGCCTTCTTAAAGTTCTGTTGATGTCAGTGCCCTCTTTGTTACAGTTAAAGAGTCTTCACTTTTAAAAGATCTTCTCTTGCTGCAGAAAGATCGTCAACTCGCATTCGAAATGACTTCTACACTTTTTATCGAACGATCTTCTTCTCGTTTGTAATAACCTGAGGTTTATTTATACATAAAAATTAGACTTACTGATGCCTCAGTGTTCGGAATGTTGTTATAGTTTGAAACGCGTCTCTTATGGGTCAATATATCCGAAAAAATAATATCAATATACTGAAAATGGATGCTTCACAAATTTTGCCGTGTTTTAATAACTGAGTTAAAAAAAGATATACATTGGTAACAGATTTCACAAACCATTTGGCTTACATAAAATTACACTTTTCTCAAAAGAACGTGCATAAAAGAAAACAATCTAGACTATAGTACATCACAAATGGTAACATATTTAAAATAGCAAAACTATTTTTATTACTTCTTAAAATAAATTATATCTTAGTTTTACTGAATTTTATTATTCAGAGCAGATGTTTGGTAAATAATGATTCTGTTTGACAAAAAAATAAATTATTTAATTTTTCCAAGGGGTTCTGCTTTTGCTAATGTTAATATTAAGCGGTTGAAATTTAATTTCATATAATTAAATAAATGTAGGTTAACAGATGTAAATCCCCCTCTCTCTCTCTCTCTCTCTATATATATATATATATATATATATATATATATTTACCAACTTTTCTAAAATTAATTACTGAAATATTTTCATTAATTTGTGATTAAACTTCTAAAAGTTTCATTAAAATCAAAGAATTAATTGATTTGTGAAAATACTTTCCAAATGAATGACTCTTGCTGCAAAAAGGCGCTAAAATATCTTATACTAATCATAAGCAGAGGCAAAATTTTTAGTAAAATTTTCAACAGTGCTGGAAAGTATTAAAATATAAATAACATAATCAAAAATGCATTTTTGTTTTCTATTAATAATATTATAAACATTTTGACAATACAACTTAGGTTTTATCAAGTTTAGTTTTTTTTTCATCATTATAGGCTTTTCTATTCAGCGAATACAAAGAACGACATTAGCGGGAAAAAATTGATCAAGTCTTCTTGTCACTTACCGCTTTGAGGGCGACTTGGCAGCCAGTCAATAACCCCACTCTCCACCTAAAGGAGCTGTACTCTCTGGATGATGATTCCCTGGGGCTTGAGCTTAATATGCTTTTGAAACTACATATACCAAGTTAAGTATTATAAAACAACAATGACCCCTTGCAACATTTTTCTGTTGTGATGTAGGATGTCACATTTTATTATAAATTTAAAGTGATTTAGGTCTAAAGTATTTTCTTTCTTTTCATAATGCATTTTAAAAAGAATTAGGATAGACAGAGACTTTTCATTAAACTACATTGAATTAATGGCTTTATTATGCGGCGAAAATCTAATGCTATACTTTCTACGGGTAGCCAGGCAATTCGCCGACGAACAGGCTTTTGAAAAAAATCAAGTCTTTTGACAAACAGTCTTTTGAAAAAAAAAACCTAATTGATATCTTAAAAGCTCTCAATTAGTTTATTTTTTTTTATTTAGAATACTTTTCTAAGTTCTTAATTGGCATAATGGTATTTGTTAAGACAGAATGAAGAGGTAGAATGCTTTTATTAGAGGGATACGCCGATATGTTTGACAGAAGTAAAGAATCTAAAGGTTATTGAAAGTACGAACAATGTAAATTGTGCCACGCAGGACTGACAAGTATCGATGATCTAAGTAGCCGAACACATTCAGAACACTCACATCCACCAACACATGGATAGTTTATAACAAAAAAAAATGATTAGAGCTTGAACTTTGAAGGACTTAAAGTGTAGACCAATGGTCCTGAATGTGAATTTATCTAAGGCGAAGTGTCCGTCGAAGAAAGGTGTCCGTCGAAGAAAGTTGAATTGTCAATCGGCTGTCATCATACGTTTCTACTCACTGCTTAGACGTCTGTGATTTGAATGACAGCTTTTCTGTGACCACTTAAAGATCAGCTCTTGTTTTTCGTAATCATAAAGATTTTCCCTGCATTCTTTTCACACATCAGGTAAAATTTTGCTTATGTAAAAAAATATATATCCTCCATATATCTAAAAGTTTTGTTAGTATTTTTAGGTCGTCGATAGCAAGAAATTGGTTGGTATTTTGTGAAGTTAGCAGTGTCATAAAATTGGGCCAATTTGTATGTCACACACGTGTCCGTTATTCGAGGTTTTGTACTGTTATTCTTCTTCTTCTTCTTCTTATTCTTCTTCTTCTTATTATTATTATTAACAAACATAATTCTTGATTTAAATACTCCGATATTTTTCAGCACCTAAGAAGATCTCGATTTAAGAAGTGCAAAAGAAAAGACAATAAAAGTATTTAACAATGTTTTGAATGTATACCTGTCTTATTTAAGTTATGTTTAAAATGTTCAAGACAAGTCACTCAGTCAGTTAAGTACCATACGTGATACACGCTTGGGCGATCATGTCTCGAAAGAGACATGACTGACTGGGCAGAAGATTATCCTGCAGTAGGTTGGCATTGCTTTCTGCGGTAGACTGGTTGCCGACCAAGGCTATAGAACCCAATCTGTCTTGCTATTTGAACCATAACTGGAAGGAAGAGATGGATTAATACCTTTCCTAAGAGTATTTGCGCGTAAGTGAATACAATGGATTCAACTGGAATTCGAACTCGGCTCCCCAGTTTCTCGTTCCGCGCCGATATCCACTGCACCACAACGCACATACACAAATATAAAACTCTTGTTTTGTCCAAAACGACGTTTTTACAAAAAATTGTATATTCGAGATTTGTTTACTTGTATACAATTTTCAAGATAATCTGAAGGCAGACATACTGCCAAATATTGCTATACATTGTTAAATACTGTCTTTCATTTTTTATTTTTATTTTCTAGTTGCGTTCTTATCTAGATGTTAATTTTTAATCTTTATTTTTAGTATTATTATTAAAAAAGAAAATGTTTGACGTCACTCATCTATTATTTTTCAACAGTTAAAAGAAGAGAGCTGAGAAGAAAAGACAAGAATAAAGCACACTATTTGACAATGTAAAACAATATTTCAGCAGAGGTTTTAGTCGCACGCCTTCACGATGGCGGCGTTTTATTCGTTTTGATGCGTTCATTAACAGGACAACCAGTTTTTATGACAAAGCCAGCGACACTTGTACAAAAACTATACTTTTTTGTACTGTTATATATATTTATGCTTAAAAAGAAAACTTTAAATTTATTGAAAGAAAACAAACATTTTGCTGACATATTGTCCTTTTACTTTTCTTAAATCGCGCTTTCCCTTAACTGTACTATTATTATTATTATGTCATTTTTCATCATATTTCGATTTCTGCTTTGGTCTCACTACCAACCAAGTCTGCGGGGAGACCTAAGGCAGGTAGTGGCGTGTTGTTATGGCTCCATTTCATGTTTTTCTATCTTCCCTATCATCCTCAGCATTACATAGATAAAGTTTTCCGTAGTGTGTGGGCTGTACTTAATAAGACAATTTTTTGTGTGTCTCTTAAGCTGGGGTTTCCAGGGATTCTTTCAATGTGTTGTTTTGTTCCATTTTTTATCATTCCAAGTGCACCTACTATCACTGGCACAACTCTGGTTTTCAATTTCCACATTTTTTCTTTTTCAATTTCCAGGTCTTTATATTTTGACAGTTTTTCAAATTCCTTGATTGCTATGTTACAATCCGCTGGACAAGCCATATCAATTAATAGACAAGTTTTCTCCTTCTGGTTTTTAACAATAATGTCTGGCCTGTTTGCTTCAATTTTTCTGTCTGTGTAGATGGTGTAATCCCATAGAATGGTTACATCTTCTATTTCTGTAACCGGTGCTGGATGATGTTCATACCAGTGTTTGTTTACAGTTTTTCCATAATGTTTGCACATTGTCCAATGTAAATATTGCCCAACTCTATCGTGGCGATTTTTATATTCGTTTGGGGCAAGCACAGAACAGCCTGAGATTAGGTGGTCTATTGTTTCTTGGTGTTTATCACAAAACCTGCATTTTGGATCCATATTATTATGCATAATATTTGCCTGAAAGTTTCTCGTGAAAAGACTTTGGTCTTGTGCTGCAAGTATAAATCCTTCAGTTTCAGACTTTAATCCAGATGCACGTAACCATCGATGAGTATTAACTTTGTCAACATTGGATTTATTGGCACGTACTGGATATTGGCCATGCAGAGGTTTGTCTTGCCAGCGCTGTTTCATCTTTTCAAGAGCTTTATCTTTGGCTTTCATTTTCATATTTTTTGCCGCAATAGTTGGTTCTTGGCTACTGTTTTGCTTTTCTACAGAATCTACTAACTGTAAATCTTGTTTGAATTTATTGCCTTCTTTTATTATTGAATATTTTTTCTTTCTTTCTTCATGTTGCCTTACTAATTGTAACATCCAATCCTTTGTTGTTTCTATGTATGTTAGTAAGCCAATAGTTGTTGTCTTGTATGACAATTCCAGCTGAATAAGACCTCTTCCACCTTCTTTACGGGGTATGTATAGACGATCTACATCAGCTTTTGGATGATGCATCTTATGCTTAGAAAGAAGCTTTCTTGTTTTAGCATCCATTCGCCTGATGTCGTTTAGAGTCCAGTTTAAGATGTTAAAGCTATATTGGACAACTGGGATTGCAAGGCTATTAATGGCCATAACTCTGTTCTGTGAATTTAATTCAGTTTTTAATATCATTCATAGCCTTCTATAGTACTCTTTACGCACTATTTCTTTCATTTTTTTATGGTGAATGTTTTCGCTCTCATTTACACCTAGGTATTTATAAGCTTCTTCTGGTTTCAATTCTTTTATTGTTACAGCAGGGTCTAGGCTAATTGAGGATGTTTCTTGTATTGATCCACGTAAAACTGTAGCTTTAGCACATTTATTCAAATTAAATTTCATTCCAATGTCTTCGCTGAAGCATTTTACAGTTTGCAGAAACCTTCCAGTTCATTATCATTCTTAGCATATAACTTCAATTATTTATTATTATTATTATTATTATTATTATTATTATTATTATTATTATTAATAATAATAATAATAATAATAATAATAATAATAAGGATGATGAGTAATGATAATAATTGACTGTGTTAAACAAAGCAGGAATATATGTTGCCATACTACCCAGATAAAATTTATGTAGCTGCTTAATGTAAACGTTCCCAATAAAGTGTAGTAATGTATTTTGCTGAAAACTCCAGTTGAATTTATGTTACTTTTACTTTTTGCATCAAAGGTTTTATTCTATTTGTTTTAATGCTGTTGACCAAGATGTCAACCTCGTCGGGTCTTTGGAACAAAATATTAAAAGTCATTTGTTTGAAGAGAAAAGATAATGCAATTGCTCAAAATTTCAGATTAGACTTATAGTGTTTCTTAAATATTAACTAAATTGTTTACTGGACTAGATAATCACATTTTATAATTTTATATTTAAACGTAGGAGGATGGATATATAATTTGACATCTTGATAACTTGAAACTGTTAAAAACGCTCGAACGTACTATGAAATCATACAAATTATTACTGTCATGTATTTTGTATTTAAAAGTAGACAATTACATCTTAACTGCACCAACTTCAATGAATGGTTTACTTCGAAAATTTTAATTTTATTAACTTTAAGTATGTTCTTTATTGGGGATTATACGCATTTAACATTTTCCTGCGAATTATAAGTATGTTTTTTATGTGACAACCAGATTGATGCACATATTATATGTTGGTGAGATAATTTGAAAATACAGTCAAATCTTGATTAATATATATTAAGCAAGATTTGACTGTATTTTCAAATTATATACAATATATATATATACACTACCGGTCATAATTACGCCACCCAAGTTTTTAAAAAGAAATGATGTATTTCATACTATTTTTAGTATTTAAATTCTACGGTAGACCGGTTGCCATCTAAAGATATATAAGTCAGTCTGCCCGGCTTTTCAAGAACAGATGGAGCAATATCGTTTACAAAGCTACATCCCTGTAGACAATGTCTAAAATTTTCCATTGAAATATTTGCTCTTAAACCCATAAAAAGGTAGGCGTGTATCTAAATAATTTGCCAAGGTTTGATTTTCTACCGGAAAGAATTAATGTAGATATAATTATTGCATGTCGCACATTCTCGTCTCTAGTTTTGTTTCCACTATATATAAAAATATAAAAATAATAACAATGCGTTTTCCTAAAGATAAGTAAAAGCAGCTAATAGCAGCTAAAAACTCCATTAAAATTGTGATGCTGCAGTCGTAAAGTATTTCGTTCTTCTATAACCTTTGCAATAAATATCTTAGCATTTCTTACTGTAATCTTAAAATACAATACAATACTTGATAATAATGTGTACACACATATTCAAGCCTCAGGTGCTAAAAGCTTGTGGAGAAGCTTAATATAAGTAGATTTAAATTATCTAGATCTGAATAGTAAAAAAAAATAGAAAGATAGCGGGCAAGAAAATTGTATACTGATAAAAAATTAATAGGTGCTTTGTCTTTAATAATAACGTTTTGACTTAATTCTCCAGACTCGAGAAAGTATCTATATAAATAGACGTGTAGGAAATATTATCTAGCATTAGACAGAAAGGGAGTGATACAAACAAAAATTATTGAAAAGAAGTCTGGAGGTAAACATGGGTGATGAGAAAAGAAACATATCCAATCACTATTAAAATGTTTAGAGAATATTCAGTCGATATTCGGCATCAAATATATTAAGAAAATAATCGTTAGATATGACACAAACAGTTTAACTAGCAGACAGACATCTTGACTTCGGGAAAATATATTTAAAATAAATGGATAGATTTCCAGATTAAATTGCGACAGCCATTTTGATGGTTTTAATTATTTTAGAGATTTCCTTCACGAAGGAAAAAAGAGGTAATCTCTACAAAACTCGTTACATCGTATTCACAAGAACCATTATTTAGAGTGGAACCATGCCAGGAATAAGATTTAGTAAACTTCCACTACAAATCTTCAGTGGGATGATGAACATGTTTAGTCAATACCAATTTTATTTAAATTATTGCAAGACAATAATGTCACTAAAACGCAAGGAGATACTAGTTGTGAAACAATGTAAAGACATTAAGAGAAAGAAGAGGGAAAACAATTCCAAAAAGGAAACAACCTATAAAACCCTATTCCATTCAAAAGTCGAGGAAAGAGTTTTAATCGGTCGTTAATTTGAAAAGCTTGAATAAACCTTTGATAAATTTTATTATATGATAAATTCCATTATTATTCCGGAAAAATTAGCATGGACCAGGCTTGCCTCCCAGAGAGTAAAACGCTACGCCTCCTTGGTCTCACACTTTCAGCGGACCTCAAATGGAATGACTATATCGAATCCATTGCTAAATCCGCTGCTATGAAAGTCGGTTCTCTGTGTAGGGCCCGGAAGTTTTTTCCGTCTAAATCTATCCTGCACATTTATAAATCCACCATCCGCCCGTGCATTGAATACTGCTGCCATATCTGGTCGGGTGCCCCTGCTGTTCTTCTCGGGCTTCTCGACAAGGTTCAGAGGAGGGTCTGCAATGTGATAGATACCGACTTGGCAGACCGCCTGCAGTCTCTCTCCCACCGGCGCGACGTGGCTTCCCTGTGTCTCTTCTATAAATACTCTCACGGCTTCTGCTCCGATGAACTTAGATCACTGGTGCCCCCTAAATACGAATTTGAACGCGATACTAGATTAGCAACTAGATCCCACCCTTTTACAGTGAAACCGATAAAATGCAGCCGTTAACTTCTACTCCAACAGTTTCTTTCCTCGCACTTTCTGACTGTGGAATTCTCTTCCACACGATTGCTTCCCCGACGGCTACAATCTCTAGGAGTTTAAATGTAAGGTCAATAGACACCTCCTAACACACTAACCTGTTTCCATTCTATCAAACACTCTTCCCATCTGCCCAACCCTCATCCTCGCTATCCTTACTCATCTTTCACCTTCCTCCTAACATTCCCTATGTCTAACCACTCCTTCTCTTTACCTTCTCCTATGTAACCACATGCGCAATAGTGGCAGTGGAATGCCTTGCTTGGGGTGAGATGATTAAAAAAAAATGTTTTGCTTATCAGTGAGTCAATCGGTGAGTGAGAAAACTGTCTACAATGTCAATATATAGCTATCAATTGCCTGTTGATGTAACACCTGCTACTGACAAAATCCCTTACTAAATGTCTTAGATATGTTGTCTAAAACATTTTTTCAGGTAGATAATTTTATATGCTTAACCAGAATGATTACGGATTATTAAAATTTTGCTATCATCCCAATGGTCAAAAGAATTCGCCATTCCTTCTCGAATAACAATTTTATCCATTGTTCCACATTCCAAGAATGATTCTCTGTAGCCTACTGTAAACTTCTTTTCTTCTCTAAACGCTGGGTTTTGTTTAACTTCTCTGATTTACCAGCATGTGTTTTAATAAGCTTCTGTTTTCCTCATTTTCTTTGACCACAATGATCCATACTCTATGACTATAAATCTTCTCTCTCTATGGGTAATAGACCGGTCTCAAACTGCGTTTCGAAGACAATATTAAAACTTGTGGCAAGCAATCTCATTGACAGAGCTGACGCATACGGGATTGAAATCAACTCAAAGAAACCTAAAGTAATGGTGACCTGCATAAGGAGCACCGGTGCCAGTGTAATCATGGGCGGTGAAGCGATGGAGGAAGTGTCCATATTCAAATAGTCGGAAGAAATCTTACCAAAAATCTACACAGCGATGTCAAGACTGGAAAAAATATGAGATAGCAACTCACATTTTCACATGTTCAAGATCTGCAAATCGCTGATCGTCTTCACCCTCCTCTATGTGTGGAAGTCTTGGATATCAAGGTGTTAGAGAACAAATGCTTGAGAAAACCCATCTGCATCGTTAGCACAAAACCAACGAATATATAGAGCAATGTATCTCCCCGCCACTATTAAGCATCGGAAGATTGCATGGTAATGCCATCTCATACAACATGACAGCCTCTGCAAGACCATCATACAAGGCAATGATGTCCGTGGACGCAAAAGAAGAAGGCAAAGATCTGTTCAGACAACAAAATGAGGGGAGAAACACGAGAAAAGATCATCCTGGAATAGGCTGTCTGTTTCTTATGCATTCAAGTACCCCTGATAATTGAAGCAGCT
The DNA here is from genome assembly GCA_037127315.1 of Ascarosepion bandense. Lineage (NCBI taxonomy): Eukaryota > Metazoa > Mollusca > Cephalopoda > Sepiida > Sepiidae > Ascarosepion > Ascarosepion bandense. The sequence goes on from JBBBDQ010000259.1 coordinate 870,925, forward strand.
GGGCTTGAAGATGATGATGATGATGACGATGATGATGAATAAATGGTTAGTTTAATTGTTTTTGTTTTTATTATAAGTAATATCATTATTTACGGATTACATTTTTCATAATTTTTCATCTAGTTTGTGAGTACTAGGATGCTATGGATACCTTGGACCGAACCTGAGAATAAGGATAAGGTCATGAAGAATGGAAACGAAAACGAAACTAATACTTAACATCAAGAAACGACAACTGAAGTTCTTTGGTCATTTAACAAGGAAAGAGGGCTTGGAGAATCTGATACTCACAGGTCAGATAGAGTGAAACTAAAGGCAGGACTACAAGTCTTGCCAAGATTCATCACTGGCGCCCAAACTCTGAACAATATAAGATACGCAGATGATACAGTGCTGATAGCAGACACGGAATAGAAACTACAATACTTGTAGGTATACGAAAGGTAGCTAAATAAAGCAAAATGAAAAGACTAAACATAAACTACAAGAAAGCTGAATGCATGGTCATCAGTAAAAACAAAGACCAAAAATGATAACTTCAAATTAGGGATACTAAAATCAACCACGTACAGAAATTTAAATACCTGGGGAGTGGTCTAACAGAAGACGGAAACTGTAACACTGGGATCCGAAAGCGCTTTTGCATGATCAAGGATGCATTCCAGAAGCTGAAGAGATTATTGAAAGATAAGATAATTTCATTGTAAAGAAAGAAGAAAGTTTGTCCTCTAATATGGCAGCGGATAATGGACCATCTCATCAACGATGAAGAGAAAATAACTGAAATGTGGTTCTACAGTGGTATGCTGAGGTTACCATAGACAGATCATCTTAGCAACGAAGAAGTTTGTAGTGGAAGGAAACAGCTGAATAACCTGAGACATGTAATAAAGAAAGAGGACATGAAGAATCTAAAACGCACAGAACAGTTAGAGGGAAAAACAGACAAATGAAAGCAACCCGTAGCATACTTGACAGGCTTAAACAAATGGATGTCACAGTACGGTTTGGGTGAAGTAACAGGAAAAAGCATATTAAGAGCCACTAGAGACAAGGAGATGTAAAAGATCACGATTGCCCACGTCCTGAATCAATACGGCAGATAGAAGAAGAAGAAGAAGAAGAAGAAGAAGAAGAAGAAGAAAATATAATAAAATAGTAAATATAGTAGAGTAGCTTAAATATATTTAACCTATTTTTCTTTCTATGTGCGTTGTGGCGCTGTGGATATCGACTCGGAACGAGAAATCGGAGAGCCGAGTTCAAATTCCAGTTGTAATCCATTGTATTCACTTACGCGCAAATACCCTTGGGAAAGGTATTAATCCGTCTCTTCCTTCCAGTTATGGGTTAAATAACAGGACAGATTGGGTTCTATAGCCTTGGTCGGCAACCAGTCTACCGCAGAAAGCAATGGCAACCTACTGCGGGATAATCTTCTGCCCAGTCAGTCATGTCTCTTTCGAGACATGATCGTATCACGTATGGCACTTGACTGATCATTGTTGTTTGTGCTTACTTTTATTGTTAATTTAATCTATTTATCGATTATATTTTCGAGAAAAATCTTAATTATTGTTTTTTTCATGTTTTGCTTTCATATTTTGTGTTTAGAGAATTTAAAGTCTAATTTTCAGGCGTGGATATTAACTGTGAACATTAACTAGGCATGGGTTGCTGTTTTTTATGAAGAAACTTTTCATGAGTTTTTGATGTTCGAGTCAATATATGTTGCAAAAGAATTTAATTTTTTATGTTCAGTTCAAAATATGAAAAGAAAAATGAACGAATTTATATGGTACAGATTGTTCTCCATTTCCTGATTTATTTAAATATCATTAGTATGAATACATCATCAACATATAGCGTTGCAAAATTTTGGCTTAGAATGTTTGTAAAGTTTTTACTTTCTGGAGCTCACATATAAAGCACCGATATTGACATAGCAGTAGTGGAGCCTCTGGGTACGCTGTTAGATAGTGAATAAACATTTCCTGTAGGGTCTTAGAAAGTAACTTCTGTTCTGAAGTCGAATATTAATTTCTTTAGAAATGTTGAATTTATTTAATGATCGATATTCATAGGCATTTTTCATTATATTGCTTTTATTTGAGTGGTATATAAGTGGATAATTGTTCGAGATCAACTGATACGAATAGACCTTGTTTTAACGGATTTCCCATATTGTATTTGGATATTTTAATGCTTCGATTGAATGGTTTTACCATAGTTTTTTAATCGTTTCACACCAAGCATTGCGATACCGCTACTGATGCGCAGTGGGATACATAAGTGAGTAAAAGTTTAGGTAGAATGAAAGTAAAGAGATAGAAGAACCAGTTACAGGAGGTTTCAGAGAAAGGTCGACAGAAAGATAGGAACACAGGTGCTAAGGTAGAGAGAAAGGAAAAGAACCAGATACACGGAGTGGTTTAGAAAGGACTGGACTCAAGCGAATAAGGGATGGGAATTGACATTGCATTTAAATTCCTGGAGGTTGTGACCGTCAGGAAAGCAACGATACAGAGAAGAGTTCCACAGGCGGGAAGTGTGAGAAAAGAAGCTGATGGAGTAGAATTGTCGACTGTATTTGTTTGATCTAACTGTAAATTGGCGGGACTTTTTAGCTGTCTGGTTGCACGATTAAATTCTTGAGGAGGGATCACCAGTGACCTAAGTTCTTTGTAGAAGTGACAGAGGGGATCAACATCCCACCGGTGAGAAAGTGGCTGGAGTCGAGCTGCATGGTCGGGAACTATCACATTAGATTCTTTTATCAGATTCTTTCTTAGAGCCTGTCGAGAACATAAAGTGAACATCAGGGCGTCTGATCAGATATGACTACAGTATTCTATGTCCTGTTTGATGGTTAATTTGTATATGAAATGGTACGCATGAGGGAAATTATTGGTCTAAATAGTCGTACTGATTTTTGGATTTTTATTTTTCCATAAATATATTTTAGGTGGCGTAAAGAAATGAATCGTAGCTCGGGCTGAGGACTCAGAGAGCTGAATTCCACCGGGGAGCCGAGTTCGAATTCCAGCTGAATCCATTGTATTCACTTACGCGCAAATACCCTTGGGAAAGGTATTAATCCGTCTCTTCCTTCCAGTTATGGGTCAAATAACAGGACAGATTGGGTTCTATAGCCTTGGTCGTCAACCAGTCTACCGCAGAAAGCAATGGCAACCTACTGCGGGATAATCTTCTGCCCAGTCAGTCATGTCTCTTTCGAGGCATGATCGCCCAAGCGTGTATCACGTATGGCACTTAACTGACTGACCCTTGGGAAGGTATTATTACACCCCTTCTTCCGCAGCCATTGTTATAGCAATATAACCAGAGTTCTATAATTTTGGTTGGTAACTAGTTTGTGAGCATGAAGAGGGTTGGGCTTCTCTCAGACTATTTTGCCCAAGATACACTACTGCTACTACGGCTGCAATATATGCCGTACGTGTAAGACAATTTGTGATTTTTGTGCAAGTGAGAGTGAATAGTTTGTCAATAAGTTTTTCTTAAAAGGTTTATGTGCAGTTATTTTAAGTTCTAATTAGTCTAGTTCATCTAGTTTTTTCTTTTTTAATCATTTCACCCCAAGCAAGGCATTACACTGCCACTATTGCGCTTGGGGCTACATAGGGGGAGGTAAATAGGAAGAGTGGTTAGATATAGGAAATGTCAGAAGGGGGGTGATAGATAGTTGGGTGGGTAGGAAGAGTGTTTGAAAAAATGTAAGTTAGTGTGTTTGAAAGAATGGAAGTTAGTTTGTTAGGAGGTGTCTATTGACCTTACATTTAAACTCATGGAGATTGTAGCCGTCGGGGAAGCAGTCATGTGGAAGAGAATTCCACAGTCGAGAAAAGAAACTGTTGGAGTAGAAGTTGCGGTTGCATTTTGTCGGTTTCACTGTAAAAGTTTGGGATCTAGTTGCTAATCTAGTATCTCGTGCAAATTCGAACCTAGGGGGCACCAGTGATCTAAGTTCATCTGAGCAGAAGCCGTGAAAGTATTTATAGAAGAGACACAGGGAAGCCATGTCGCGCCGGTGAGAGAGAGACTGCAGGCGGTCTGCTAAGTCGGTATCGATCACATTGCAGACCCTCCGCTCTACCTTGTCTAGAAGCCCAAGGAGGGGTACCCGACTAGATATGGCAACAGTATTCAATGCACGGGCGGATGGTAGATTTATAAATGTGCAGGATAGATTCAGACAGAAAAAACCTCCGGACCCTGCACAGAGAACCGACTTCCATAGCAGCGGATTTAGCAATAGATTCGATATTGTCATTCCACTTGAGGTCCGCTGAGAGTGTGAGACAAAGGAGGTGTAGTGTTTTACTCTCTGGGAGGCAATCTTGGTCCATGCTAATAGGAGGTAGGTGTGATTGTTTATGATGATTAATTGATAGTAGCTTCGTTTTAGAAGCATTAAAAGTTACGAGCCATTTCTTACCCCAGTCCACTACGGATTGGAGGTCCTTTCCAAGCTCGGCTGCAAGGTTAGCTTTGTCGCCCGCACCATATTTTTCGTCGAGGCTAGAATAAACTGTGGTGTCATCAGCAGACATACCTACTTGGGATATTATGGTATCAGGGAGATCATTGTTACATAGATGTTTTTTAAAGACCAATAATAATGTCAAAATAGTCAAATGTAGCCGCCATTCTAGTAGATTTTTTCTCAAAATTCTCGCCTATGGAACTCCCTTCCATATAATTGCTTCACATATAGCTACAATCTTCAAAAGTTTAAGTGCAACGTCAATTCCAATCTCTTATCTCCTTGACATCCCATCTTTTTCTCATCCTTTCCCCGAGACCCTTGTATGTAGTTCTTCTTCCCTTTCGCTCTAATCTCATGTAACCAACTTCATACCTGTATTCCTAGTCATCTCTTAACGTTTCCTTTTTTCTTTCGCTCTACTCTCTTGTAGCCAGCTGCGTACAAATGTCTGTTCTGCCTTTCTTAAGGTGGAACGATTACAAAAAAAAGATATAGTGCTGTATATTTATCTATATTCCTGAATGTTCCTAGCCTCTTCAATCCGTCAACACTATTGGATAGTAGCGTAGAGAAATTATACTAATTAGATATATATACACGTTGTTAAATTGTGATGGTGCTTCTCGCTGGGGAAAGTGTTTTTGGCAAGAAGGGATTGTCATAAAGTGTTCTATATCGAGACAGAGATAGATCGTTCATAGAATTATTGTGGAGAAGATTGTCACTTACCGGAGCAGAATTATTTCGACTTGTGCTGACGAAACGGACTCCCTGAAGATGGAATATATTCTAATAATGCAGTCTGCCTAAACCTGTTGGTAACAAGCTTCTCGACATGAATTCTTCATATATATATATTTATATAAAATTAAATCTGTTATACAATTTGTTATACAAATGTTATACAATTTTGTTATAAATTTGTTATATAATTTGTAATAAATTTATTATAAAATTATTATAAAAAGATCAAACATTGTCTAATGACGAGACAGAAATCTTGAAACCGCAATTTCCGTGTTGCAATGTATTTTTAATTTTTAATTGCATAACAAATTTAATTATATAATTATTCTCTGCCTACAATATATTGTATTGAGTAATTTAAAAAGAATTAAATGCCAGAGAACTCAAAATCATAAAACCTTGGGTTCTCTTTATCTCTCTCTCTCTCTCTCTCTCTCTCTATATATATATATATATATATATATATATATGGTGTCCATTAGGTTTGTGTGCACTTTTGTAACACTATTTTTGCATCTGGAAAAATATAATCCTAAGTTTAGTATGAAGAAGCGAAAAAACTTATTATTAGTTGCATTATTAATTGTGCAGATTGTTTTCCGATTTGAGTCGAGACAAAATAGAGATTCCGACAAGGCCGAGAATAAATATGAATTAAACTATTACATGCGCGCACAAAATTTAACCAGCTGGGGTTAGATGAATGTCATCACATTTTTTACAAGCGGAAGTTCTCATATGACACAGCTGGTAACCAGCTAGAAGTGAGTGAAAATTCGATTGTTTGTAATTCTTCAAACAATGGCGGTGGATTGTCACAAAACCAGAAAAAGGACATTTTGCGTATATGGGCTTTTGACAAGAATAACAAAGGTCAGATTTGATTACTGCGAGAGATAAGTCGAATTAAAATTTCCAACATAAAAGCTGGATTGTTGATGTAGTCAGTTGAAGTAGAAGACGACGAAAAGAAATGATAAAAATATGGCCACTTCATTGGTTAATGATAACATTTGCATGGACACCCCGTGTCCGTCAACTCCTCCCCAAGAGAATTCGGGTCAGGCATAAAAACTACAGCCCAGAAGCCCAACTTCAGTTGTTGTTGCTGCGCGTAACTAAGGCAGACAGGACGAATTTAACGCTGTCATCACAAAGACCCCTCTTTGGCAGTTTCCGTAAAGATTCGGTGGAAAGCTTGAAAAAGACATTTTGAATCGTCACAATTTAAAAACTCCGATTGGAGTGATAAACTTTACCAACCGAGAATTGGAATTAATGTTGAAAAAACAAACATTACTATTATATGAACACTTTCGCTCCGTTGTAAGTATAAGAAATTGACGACTGTTATATTGTAATTTTTTTGTTTTTGTTTTTTGTATATAATAACTTTTCCGCAACTTATTCAGGCGTCATTGAATTTATTTATTTTTTCTTTTTGTGCCGTTTGTCATTAAGCCAAATGTGTACGTGCGTGCGGCCAGGTTCGACGTGGTAAAGATAAGCTAGCAAGATTTCAACGTACCATCCTCAGTATCAATGTTGACATTCGTGGGTGAAAAAGAACATCGTTGTAATAGACGACTTGAAACCAGCTACTGTGTTGAAGCCATCTCGACAAGCAAACCTAGAGCGGCGTCATATCTGGTGCCGTATTGACCGGGATAGACCCAGGCTGACTACGCGTGTTACACTTTAAAAGATTTATAACTTTATTTGTAATTGCGATAGAATTAATTTATAAAAATGATTAGAAGAGAAGTATGTCTATACTTGTAGGTTTTATTTAAGTTTACACATATCCTCCATCATCATCAATACAAAGGGGAATACGATTCTGTAGTTCACAGAAAACATTTGCCAACTGTTTTGCAGTAATTCATGAAATCACGTTAGTTATTTTAGCTTTCAAATCTGATAATGAACTAGGTTTGGTTGCATACACAATGATTTACACATAATAAAATCTAATATAGTCAAATCTGGCAAACGTAGAGGCCAATAAAATGATTTATACTTTCCAGTCCATATGTTAAGAACTTCCTGATTTAGAAATTGTCTAACACGCAGAGGAAAGTGACAAGGAGCTCCATCTTGTTGAAACACTGTAATTATTTCTATTACAAATATAAATAAAGTAATAAAATAATGCACACGATCATTATAGGCACCCTATATATATATATATATATATATATATATATATATATAACAGCAATCGGAGTTTAACCGTACTGGTGAGCTGTGATACGGCGAAACAGATCTGTCTGCGATTACAATATATATATATATATATTAATTTCTAAACAGGAAACCTTTCCAATATATGAAAGAGAATTTTTGTATACAATGACTTTTTGATTAATTTCATGCACATTATGTCAGACTGACTCACTTAATACTCTCAAGATTCCTGTCGTATTTCGGCGTATGAGTGTCAAGCAGTTCAGTTTTAAAAGGAAAACATCAAAACCACCCGCTGATATTATTTGATTATAGTGATGAAAGATTTTTAGAAAAGCCGAATACAGAGAACTGGTGCTCAGGGTGTCATGAGATCCACGAACGAACCCCAGGCGGATTTTGAATTTAGTGATATTCTTCTAGTAGACAGAATGACACCCAAGGCTAGAAATTTGTACATTTATTTACCCATAACTTGGGGAAAAAAGATGAATTGATACATTTCCAAAGTTTATTAGCACGTATTGTAATGAATTCAACTGGAATGTTAACTCAGCTTTTCAAAAAGTTAATACGAGCTGCTAACTCATTCAGTCAGTCAGTTAAGTGCGACACGCCTGTGCAATCATGACAAGAAATAGACATGACTGACTAGGCAAAAATATTTTCCCGCAACACGTTGCAATTACTTTGTGTGGATGGATGGTTGTCAAACAAGGCTATAGAATCTATTCTGTCCTGCAAAATGTTGCTGGGTAGAGGAGATGAATTAATACCTTTGCTAATGTGTCTTTGTAGAAGTGAATCCACTGCACCACATATTAGTGGGAACTTATCAATAAATTAAAAAAGGAATAATTTTGAATGCATAAAAACGCAATCCCTAAACTGTACTATTTAGATAATATTACAATAAATTACTGTTATATTAAGCCAAATCAAAGAGGAAAAATCGGCATAATTATAGCCTAATTTACCTGATCTACGAGCCCTATTTAAAAAAGGCTGAAACATTACCGATATACAGATATACATCTTTGGTTGTATGATCCACTAGTAGGTGGTTAAATAGGTCAATTCAGCTAATATAGAAATTTCTTTACAAGGAAATATGCCTTAAAAGAAATTTTTACAAAAATAGATTTTTTAGTTAAAACTCTGATCGCTCTTCCCTGTCAGGATGTGGCTTTCCTACCTTTGAGGTAGTGTGGAATATCGCATTATGATTATTTCATTATTTTCTCTTCAAGAGTTATCCATTTTAGCTGTCGCTGCTCCTGGGAGTCCTCGTGTTCTAAGATTTCTGTTATTTGGCATAGCTATTTTTGTGATCGTGTAGCTTTAGTCTACCGTGCTCAAAGTAAAATGGTCTTTGTTAAAACACAGGTTTATTAGCTGGATGTCACTTTTAGCCATTGAATTTAGAAAGCAGTTGCATACAGCTGAGAATTTAGACATATATGTACGGGCTCGGTGTCATGCGTAACATCCGTATGAAACTGGATCTGATAAGGTCATTTTAAAAATATGACACGAGTCTACAGGCTGATGTTATGGCTTCGTAGCAGTTTGTGGTATTAGGCGAAACTACCTCTTACGCAGCTTACGAGTCTAAATTCAAATTATTTTTCTCCTATTCTCAACTTATTATAACTGATCAATGCACCGAAGTATTTGAAGTGCTTAGTATTTGCTAATTCCAAATCTTATTTATTTTCATGGTGGATTCAGATCATGAGACATGTCATTCTTTCATTCCAATCACGGATCGGGTACCAAATATTTTCAATCTAACCAGAAATGATAATGGCAGGTATTTCTAATTCTGTTATTAGACAAGACGAAAATTTCAGCATACATTGTATTTTTATCATTCTTAATAAATAATATCGAAAAATAAAATCGACTACATTTTTAACAATACGGTATATATTATCGTAATATTCATTACTTTAAAACCTGATGAATATCAGTGATTTAATGAAGAGGGTAATAAGAATTTCATATCAATATTTAACATCATATTTTTCCATCAATGACAGTGTTAATCATTCTGTTCTTATATTGTGACTGTATCCGCTGAGGAACCATTTTACACTTTCACGTTTATTTATCTTCTCTTGTAGAAACTGAAAACAAACAATTTTATCTACACAGAAGAAAGACTGTCAAACTAAACGCGTTTTCACCTGATAAAGTGTGTTATCAACTGTACCCGAAGATTAACAAGTTAGTTTGTCATTTTGCAACCTCGATAAGAATAGAAATTAATTTCAGTTAAAAACGCTGACAGTTTGTATTTCAAATAATCGAGTAGCTGATAAGTCATTAAAAAAAACCAAAAAAAAAAACCCAAAAAACCAAACAAAAAACCCGGATGTAATGACCCTTTTCAGTCAGAAATTGCTCTGATCTAAATGTATAACAAACATTGATTATAAATCTGTTCTGTGTTCGAAGACTTACCTGTATTCAATGAATGGTTTCCTGTATGGATCAGAATAAAATACAATATTTAAAAGTCATATCATGCAGTAACTTTTCAGAAGAAATATCTTATGAATATGCGTTTTCACATAGTAAGACGTACAAAAGTACAGTTGTATATTGTATAATATACAATGCACAGATGCCTTTTTGATGCAGTCTATCATATATAGAATGTTTCAAAGCAGTCTATGCAGATTTTCAAGATTTCGCAATAAGTAATACAAACATCTAGAAAAACTAGATCTAATTTAAATAATGTATATGGAGACAGTATTTATTATAAGTTCTTGTGGTTAATATTTTGTCATCGCCTGTTTTCAAATTGACCTGATATTGCTGACAACGTAACACAATAGAATCATACCACCAGTGAAAGTTTTGACAGTTTTCTTGAACTTCTTTGGAAACTTTCAACACCCTTTCTTGCTTCACAAGGGGTGGTTAATATCACTCGTATTTTAGAATAGTTTTTATGCACATAATGTATTGTATTATCAGTTTTAAACTTATCCCTAATTCATGAGGTAGTAAATTGCGTGGGTAGAACTGAATGAAATTCTCCTTGATATCGTCATTGAACTTCGACGATATTTTCTTACTTTTTTTAATCGTGTCACCCAAAGCAAGGTGAAACAACCATTTGTGAGCAAGAGGGCCACATTTTGAGAAAGGACCGGGTACAGGTGGGACTGAAGTACAGATAAGACTCAACAGGATTCAAGATAGAAGATGGCAATTGACGTTGTATTTAAATTTTGAGAGATTGTAGCTTTCAATAGCATTTCAGGTTGAACATTTTCTGGTTTCACCGTCATCAGGGACTTGCATGATATATATGGAGAGGTTGTCATGCCGTATGAGATGGCAAAATCACGACATATTCCAGTAGCATTTCAGGATGAATTTTCTATATTCGATCTAAGACTGGATTACATTAGTAATACTAAAACATACCTGCTATCCAAAAACAAGCTATACACTGTAAAAGTGTCTTTACATTGTTGATGCTTTCTCTCTGTCTCTCTCTCACTCACTCTCACTCTCTCACTCTCTCTCTCTGTCTCTCTCTCTCTATATATATCTATATATATATATTGTTGTGGATTCTGGGTGAGGAATAGCACAAAATAATGAACAGCAAAACAGATATGGAAATAATAAAGTAGGTAATATTGAACGTAATATGCAAACTTGATCGCAGGTTAGTAAATCCTGGAATACAATTAGTAAGAAAATAAATATATACAAGTCTTGAAGTGAAATCGTTGGAAATATTATATCCGTTTATATTATTTTAGCTGATTGGATTCAGAGCTAACCTGGTCTCTGGGTAACTTCGGTACCTCTCGGAACTAACCTGGTGTCTGGGTAACTTCGGTACCTCTCGGAACTAACCTGGTGTCTGGGTAACTTCGGTAAATCTCGGAACTCTCCGATAACTGTAGGGATCTAAACGATTACTCTCCACTGCCAACTGCAACGGTATTTAGTAACCTTCCCACTTAAGGCGAGATGTGACACAAGTTTTTTTTTAAATGTGAGTCTTCCCGGCTATATAGCCAGGACAAAAATATATGTTTATCTTTCCTCACTTATGATTCTATCTTTCGGCGGAACCACGACTGGGTTAGCGCTCTCTGTCCGAAGGAAGAGAGCTGACAGTGTCATAGTAACAGCGGCAAATGCCGACTGAAACGGTATTTACCAACCTTCCCACATAAGGTTAGATGTGACACAAGGTCATTTTATAGTGGGTTTTCCCAGCCATATAGCTGGGCCAAAAATGTCTGTCTATTATTACCGAGTCGTGATTCTACTCTTCGGCGGAACCGCGACTGGGTTAGTGCTCTCTGTTCGGAAGCAGAGAGCGCCCTCTACACGAAGGCAGAGAGCTGACAGTGTCATAGTAACAGCGGCAAATGCCGACTGAAACTCTCTGGTTTTTCTATGGCATTCAGTCAAATCCATTACCATATACAAAAGTGGTATATCCCACAATTCGGGTTTCAGTCCTGGGTAAAAAGCAATAGGCTGTCTAGCCGTACTGATGTACTGTGATACAGCGAAACAGATCTGTTTGCGGATGACTACTTACGCTCTCACACCGTGATTTACCACTCTGGAAGAATGGTAGAGTTTGAAAAACAGTAGCTACTCTGGCATCTACGCATCGTTCGTTCAGCAATGAATTAGAACACTCTCAGCTATTGAGCGTGTATAATGGTAATATACACGCTAAAAAGTCTGACTCCTTCTACCGAGCGCCCGTAGCTCAGAGATGGAATCGCCGACTGACGCCAATTCGGTCGGGTTTCATTCCTGGGTAAAAAGCAATCGGCTGTTTAACCGTGCTGATGAGCTGTGATACAGCAAAACAAATCTATCTGCGGATGGCTATATATATATATATATATGTATATATAGTCATTCAGACTATATATATATATATATATATATATATATATATATATATATATATATTACCTCAGTTTTTTAACAAATGATGTATTTCATACTATTTATAGTATTTATTGCTAAATAAAAATAGAATGAGTCTTTTGTTATTATTATTTGGCAAAATGTTACAAGGCAGGAAAGTAAAAATGAACTCATCCGAATCACCCTAATTTTCTTCATTCTTTCATTGATGAAACTGCAATATAGGTAACTATTAAATATTTATAAATTCATTTGATGTACAGGTTTTTGTGAAATATTAACAAAAGCACATTCTATTTTCATTTACATTTATTCACTTGGTAATAAATCTAAAAGAATAATATGAAATACATATTTTGTTAAATATTGGAGTGGCCTAATAGTTATGGCCGGTAGTGTATATATATATATATATATATATATATATATATATATATATTGTTGATTGATTTATTAAAATGTTTGTTGATATATAAATAGGTCACATGTATCTTATATTTTTTATGTGCCACGTTAAGCATCCACGAATCATTCTCTTTTCGATGCCAGCTGAATGTAGTTAACCATTGATTGGATATAAACCTAATTCATTATTTATCATACAATTTTGATATAAAGAGATTTGCATTCGTATACTGGTGTTTCTCAATTTGATGTGATATAAATCGGTATTCATCTGTTGAACAAAAGACGAATCTGACAATGTTCTTCTGACCTTTTAATCTCATAACTTATACTATTCAATATGTCTTACAAAAAATAGTGACGCCGGAGCCTGTCGCTATTCTTCCGTTTCTTCGTTGAGTAATCCATCTTAATATCTTCATCGATTGTCTAAGTCTTTGTTATGAAATCTTTAGCCTGAAACTTATAGTTCTGCTTCTCAATATCGTCATATTTTGTCCTTTTACAGCGTCTGGCGGTAATTTATTCAAATATCGTAACTCGTGAGATAAATATGCACATAAAATGGACCTAATCTTTCGCGTGTATTATTCACACTCTCTCTCTCATATATATATATATATATATATATATATATATATATATATTATACAGGTTTGATTAAAAATGACAATCAAGGTTTTTCAGAACATAAGTTGTATAGAATTTGTTCAAATGCTTTGATTTTCCAAGTGCTTTCCGCTATACTATTATGGATTTTATTTTACGTATGACCGAATATGTTTTGTATTTATGTATGTGTGTAGAATCATGTGTATGCCTTACATTCCCAGCACGGTAAGGACATTGTTGCAGTATTTGTAATTGATATTATTAAGAGTTGGATTTTTTTATTAATAATGAATCCATACATTTATATCATATATATGAAATTTATATTTGAGTTCCAGACTTTCTCTTATGCATGTTTCGTTGAAAACAACTGACAAAGAATTTTATTTTATTTTTTATTTACATTGTCCAGTATTCTTATATGTTTCCTTTGTGCTAGAGATAAAGAATGTAAAAATGATTCGTAATTATTATTTTTCCAATCGCTTTCAGCCACTTCACTGGCAATTCTCAAGTGTGTTATCTTTCCCATGTTGTCATTTTCCTCATTTTTTCACTGTAACGAATTATTTTCGAATTATTTTTCTCGCGTGTCGTGCGTAACTGTAAATTGAGTAAGCAAATTTCTATTTAAAAATTACTTTTAGTACTTTATTTCGACTCTTGAATAATGTAAGGTTGATGTTGGAAAGAATTGCTTGATATAGTATCTCACTTATAGCCGGATGCTTTTGTTTCAAGTTTTTCCTTCATCTTTGATGGTATTGTCTAGCATTCACTGCCATATTGAAGGACGGACAGCACGTAGCAATCATGTACTCTCTTCCTAGTTTCGAGCGAAATTGTCCTGTTTCTTAATACCTTACTCAACTTCTGGATTGCTTCCTTCGCCATGCCAATTCGCCTTCGGATCTCTGTGTCGCACTTTCTGTCTTCTGTTATAACGCTTCCCAGGTATTTAAATTTTTGTACCTACTTGATTCTGGTACCCGCGACCTGTATTTGGCATTTTGGGTTGCCCTTTTTACTGATGACCATGCAATCGCTTTTCGTGCAGTTTATTTCTAGTCCTTTCTTGTTACTTTCTTCTGCTACCTTCTGTAGGAGGTCTTGTATTTTCCTTTCTGTGTCTGCTATCAGCACTGTATCATCTGCGTACCTTAGATTGTTTAGATTGTGGCCTCCGATTACGAATCCAGGCATAACTCCTAGGGTCCTAAGAATATTCTCGCTGTTCAAGTTAAACAGATTCAGTGAAAAGACACATCCCTGTCTTACGCCCCTTTTTTTCTTGGTATATCTACTCAATTCATTACCTGTCCGTATGCAAGCGGTTTGCTGCCTGTAAAGATGCTTTATTACTCTCAAGTCTTTCCCAAATATGTCTAGGCTGCCGAGCATCTCCATCAGTACTTTGTGGCGCATTTTGTCAAACGCCTTCGCATAATCAATAAAGCACAATCCTTCTTCATTTGTATTGCTCTTTCGGAGAGCATCCTAATCATAAATATGGCATTCCTTGTTTCCGTCTCTTTAAGGAAACCACGCTGTTCTTGTCCTATCTCTCTCATGATTCTGCTTCTAGCTATATTCATCAGGATTCGGACGATCAGTTTTGTTATATGGCTTATTAAACTGATGGTTCAGTGGAGTTCGCACTCGTTTGCTCCTGGCATCTTAGGTAGTGCTATGAAGATAGACTTGCAGAGGCCATCTGGTATAACCTCACAATTATAAATTTCATTTATTATTTCAATAACTCTTTCTATATCAAATGGTTCCAGGGCTATCAGCAGCTCTATGATTATGCCGTCTGGTCCAGCTTCTTTGTTTCTATTCAGTTTGGCTACTGCAGATTCCACTTCAGTCTTTAATATTTCCGGTCCGTCCTCATCTTTGCGTATTATTGGTTGCTCTCTCCTGTCGTGGAAAAGATCTTTCATATATTCTTCCCATCGTTGGAGTATTTCCTCTTTCTGAAAAATGATTGTTCCATCCATACATTTTAGACATCCTGTTGAAGAGCAGGCTTTTTGTCCTGTCAATTCTTTTATTTCCTTAAGCATGTCTGCTTTATTATTCCTGCTCAATCTCTCTACTTCTGTACATTTATCATTGAGCCATTTCTCTTTAGCCTGCATAAATTTTCTTCTTAATTCCTTGTGTAGTTCCCTGTACTCCACTCCGTGTCTTGATATAATTCTCTGCCTTCTTTGCATCATGTTCAGAATATCTTCCGTCATCCACTCGTTTTTCTTTCTGCGCTTATTTTGTTTTGGGGCAATGTTGTTTGCTGATGTCAGTATTGCTTCCTTTAGCGAATCCCATTTTGAGTGTCCTTTCCTAGTTTGTTCTTCGTATTTAGTTTTCACGCTGTTAGTGTATTCTCTCTGTAGTTTGAGATCATTCGCGACTGCGTTGTATATCAGTTTTGGTGCTGCATTAGGCTTCTTCAATCTCCGGAGTTTCACTTTTGATTTACAGATGACTGGGACGTGGTCGCTTCCACAGTCAGAGACCTGGATAGGCTTTGCTTTGAACCACTGCATTTCTGAATTTGCTGTTAATGGTCTATCTGGTTTTTTGTGTCACCTCCTGGGCTTCTCCATGTCCATTGACGTCGTGGGTGTCTTTGAAACCAGATGTTAGTTATTACCTTGTTATTTGCTATGCACTACTGCACCCATTTTTCTCCTCTTTCGTTGCAGACTCCTAACACAACGTTTCCAGTTATCATACCTTCCCTCTCCTTGCCTACTTTGGCATTCAAATCTCCCATGATAATCATGATTTCTTGGCTTTTACGTTGAGCCTTGGCCTCCTCTATAATGAAGTAAAAATATTCTATTTCTTCCACGGTGCTTTGTGTTGTTGGTGTATATATGACAACAATTGCTATGTTGAACGGTCTCCGTTTCAGTTTTACCAGGAGAACTCTTTTGGAGAACTGGTAGTATCCCAAAACACATTTCTTCATTTCTGTGTCCAGTTTTAAGCCGATTAATGTTTCATTATTTTTGCCTCCGGAGTATATTATTCTATGATTGTCGCTGCTGAAGTCTCCATTAGTTGGCCATCTGGTTTTGCATATTCCCAGAATATTGATTTTTAGTTTGACATTCTCTAGTTGTCCGCAGCTGTTTAACATCCCGACGTTCCATGTCACCAAGGTAACCCTTTCTTTGTTGTGCACAGTTGTAGGGTAACGGTCC
Source organism: Ascarosepion bandense (assembly GCA_037127315.1). Classification (NCBI taxonomy): domain Eukaryota; kingdom Metazoa; phylum Mollusca; class Cephalopoda; order Sepiida; family Sepiidae; genus Ascarosepion; species Ascarosepion bandense. The sequence goes on from JBBBDQ010000259.1 coordinate 887,527, forward strand.
AGAGACACCTGTTGCTCATGTCGTTCCTTCCCGGGCGAGGGACATATTTTGGGAAAAGCTGTCCCCTTCACGCCGTTGTTGCTAACAGTCGCCGGATGACGGTCAGGTGACAACTGTTGGCCATGTCGGTTCTTAGCGGGCGAGGAATGGCTTTGTTTGGGAGCAACCCCCTTCACGAAGTTAGGTTTAATATGTATTCGTTATAAATCCATGAGTTTACGCAGGATAAAGATAGTGGAATGGTATGCTGTTGCCTTTTCCACGGTGGTTTATTTAGGTTTTTATCTTTATCCTACCGGGTTGCTAATATCCTCTCTCTCTCTCTCTCTCTCTCTCTCTCTCTCACTATATATATATATATATATATATATATATATATATATATATAAAGAGGGGTGGAAGAAAGAACAAATATTAAAATATTCCGTATATACTTTGTATAAGTTGAAAGAAGTAGTCCTGTTAAAAAAATTCCCCTAGTTAAGAGTAACTAGCAAAAGAGAAAGTATAAAATACCCAATAAACTGAAGCTATTTTCTTTGAAATTTCGTCCTTTCTCAAAGAGAACTTCTGCTTTTATTTGGTTATTTCCAGCAATGCATATACTTTCTGCAATATCGTGTGGTCTAAGTAGGGGCGGAACACACAGAAGAATTATAATGCTATTTAATATCTTACGATAAAAAAATCATTTCTAAATTAAATATAAATACATTTATAAACTTAATATAGCAAAAAAACAGAAAAAAATTAATTATTCTGAAAAAAAAAAGAATATTGAAAACCAAGCATGAAAGACAGTGAAACGAAGAATTTTTCCTCTCCCTTACCTGCGATTCTAAAAAAACGGAACCACAAATCTTAGTGAAACTTAGCATTTCATATCCTGTAAGCAGAAGCTATTTTCTTTGAAATTTCGTCCTTTCTCAAAGAGAACTGATACTTTTATTTGGTTATTTCCAGCAATGCATTTTTTTTTGCGATAACATGTGGTCTAAGGAATGGGAGAACGCCAAAATTTTTAACTTCCTTATGGTGGCTGATTTTGTAGAAATTCACATATTATATACCTTAAGTAGAACTGATTATACTTGTTTCATGGACTTAAGCTTATTCATGATAGGAATTATTAGGGCACTTAAAATCATTGGCTGTAATATTGAAGTTTCCTCTTATTCAAAATTTATTCAAAAAAAATTTTTTTTAGCTATTGAAATATTTGTAAAGATTCAACACACCTAAAAAGAAAGAAAAATACTGTATTTTAAAATTAAATACACACAAGCTAGGGTTAAATACGGACTTAGGTGTGTTGAATCTTTACAAATATTTCAATAGCTAAAAATTTTTTTTTAAGATATTCCAAGAAATTTTTATCTAAAACAAACAGACTTTCTCTACGGACGTGCCGCATGTTGTGAACAAACACACCACGTGATGTAAACACAAAAAAAATATTCGGACGCTTTCGTGAAATACGTTTCTAATTCAAATTTAAAAATCACTTGTTTCTGATGAAGGACCGACGGCGGTCTGAAATATAAAATACAATAATAAAAATTAACAAATACTGTCCAAAAAAAGTACATTTTTAAATCCAAAACTTTTTAATATTCTATATATATACTTTAGTGGGTATGTGTGTATATATATGTTTGAGCTGAATATATGGAAACATGTAAGAAAAGAGTTTCTTCAATCAAATACCTTTCACTCTAAAAAGCTTTTTCAAAGAGTTTTTAAGGACAAATGATTTTAAAAACTTTTTAAAAATTTTGAAACATCTTTTAAAATTCCACAAAGGCAATATGTTGATTGAGGTTTGATTTCATAGGTCAGATACGTGCCACGTAAAATAACCCAATCAATGAATATATTCAATATAGAGGAAAAATATAACTGTTTAAGTGTGTATGCCATATGCAATAAAAACATTAGATGTTTTTTTATGAATATAAGTATATGTATACGAAAATAATGCGTGTCAAGCGTATTTAAATTATACAATTTTTATGTGTTTATATGTTGGTAATGCTAGTATGTGTATGAATGACAACATTTCTGTTCAAAACTGTAGCAAAATAATGTCTACACGTATCAATCGATGGAGCGATTTTCTTTAAAATAAATGAGTTTAGAAATAATTTGTTAAATGCTAGAATATTCTAATTAAATAATATGTATTAAAATACTATCATTGTATTAAAATTATTACAATATTATAATTAAGTAATATGAAAATATATATAATTATTAAAACATAAAAACTGATGATATATAACGTACCATAATTATGTATTTCTAGATTAACTCATTCGTTAAATACTGTCTTATTCTTACACTAATATAATTATATTTTAATTTTAGTACTGAATTTATATTTTCAAAATGATTTTAGTTAATTATATTTCCCCTCTCATAAGAAATGTAACTTAAGATTTTTTATTTTTATATATGTATATGTATGCATATGTGAGTAATGTGTTTATATATATATATATATATATATATATATATATATATATATATATATATATATATATAAAGTATCCGTGATAATTTGTAAGGTTAATTCAACGGAGATCGTAATCCGATGAGAACTGAGTATTAAAATTTAAGAAAGTATTATAATGAAAACAAATTATACGAATTTACAAATTTTTTTTTTTTGGGGGGGGGGGATAATGTATTTCATGAATATCTTTTTTTTAATTTTCACCTTCTAAGACCGATATTTTTCACAAAAATAAATGGGTTAGTTTTATCTAGACAGAAAAATAGTGAGGGGGAGAGGAAAAAGGAAATCGATGGGAGAAGGTTTCAGATATACAATGTCAATTTCAAAACGCGGATGTCATGTTTTTAATCGTTGCACCCCAAGCAAGCTGGTTCCGCTTCTGATGCACAGGGTGTTACATAAGAGTTAATTTTAGGCAGGAGGAAATTAAAGAGAAAGATGAACAAGGGGTGTCAGAGAAAGGGCAAGAGAAGGATGTGAAGGCAGGAGTGAAGACACTTGCGAAGATAGAGAGAAACGAAAAGAACAAGATACACGTGGTGATGTAGAGAGGACTGGAGTTAAGTAGATAAGAGATGGGAATTGGTATTGCATTTAAATTCCTGGAGGTTGTAGCCGTCAGGAAAGCAAGTATAGGAAAAGGGGCTACACAGGCGGCAGTGCGAGAAAAAAGCTGGTGGAGTAGAATTATCATCTGCACTTGATTTATTTAACTGTAAAAGGGTGGGACTTTGTTGCCAGTCTGGTTGCACGAGTAAATTCTTGTGAAGGGGGCACCAGTGCCTTAAGTTTTTTCGGAGCAGAAGCCTTGAAAATATTAGTAGAATAGACATAGGGAAGCCATATCCCGCCGGTGAGAAAGTGGCTGGAACCGAGCTGCTAGATTGCGACCGATCATATTACAGATTCTTCTTTGGAGCCTGTCAAAAACAATGAGATGAACAGCAGGGGTGCATGACCATATATGACAACAGTATTCTATGCACGGCCGGATAGTTGATTTGCATATGTGCAAGATGGATTCAGGCAGAAAAAACTTCCTGACCCGATAAAGTGACCCAACCTTCCTAGCAGTGGATTTAGCTATTGACTCAAGGTAATGATTCAACTTCAAGTCGGAAGATAAGGTAAGGCTATTGCTTTCAGGGAGACTCGTTTTCGTCCATGCTTATAGTGTCAGGAGAGATTGACTATGATGGCTGAGAGATAACAGTTTCGTTTAGAAGTATTGAAATTTACGATCCACCTCGTACCCCAGTCCACCACTGAGTGTAGGTCATTCTCTAGATCAGCAGCGAGGTTATGTTTGTCCGCCCCGCCAGATGTATTACTGATGCGGGAGTAAATGGTGGTGTCATCTGCGTAAATGCATACTTGGGGTTTAATCACTTCTGGGAGACCATTTATGAAGATCAGAAAGACCGTCCTTCCTAGGATAGAGCCCTGGGGGACACCAGCGTTCGTGCGGTAGGATGTGGTGGCATGGCCATTCAAGACGCCCTTCATTATGCGGTTAGATAGGTAAGATTGGATCAGATCAAGCAAGCGTTCAGTGATACCATAGTCCTGTAGCTTGCGCAGAAAGCCAGTATGCCAAAACCCTACCAAAAGCCTTGGAGATATCTAGGCCAACAGCACGAGCATCACTGGACTAATCAAGAGCCTTGTATATATACTCCGTGATGTTCGTTCGAATATCGCCAGTAGATCTGCAAAGCGGAATCCATACTCTGAGAATAGTTTATGGGCAGCATGATTTTGATCAATCTCATCATTGATAATAGCCTCGAACACATTACCGAAAATTGGTAAGAGGCTGATAAGGCAATAATTGGATGGGTCCGAGGGTTTCCCTGAGTTCTTGAATACAGGAACCACAGATGAGGACTTCTAGCAAGCAGGAAAAGAGAAAGCAGAAAGGCAGTAATTATAGAGTTTAAAGAGGCAGAAGAAAGTTCAAGGGCACATTTATTCCAGACAATAACCGCGATTCCATCACCTCTGCTCGACTTATAGGAGTCAGGTTTTGATATTATTTTAGATACCAGAGATAGAGATATGTAAGCATCTTTTAGTTGAGCCTCAGCTCTAAGAGGGAAGTCGGGTGCGGTTACTTCTAACGAGTCAAATGCTGCTGATAGATAAGACAACATCAATGAAACTGATACTCTTTGACTCGGTCAAAGTCACATCAACTCCCAGATCACACTAAGGTCAGCCACCTGCGAACTGATTCCATCAGACCAATAAAACCCCAACTAGAACACACACACACACACACACACACCATCAGACCATAAAAAAACAACTAGAATATACACACACACACACACACACACACACACACACGCACACACACACACACACGTACAGCAGCAGTGGATAAAGCCAGCCATTCATAGATGGACCATGACAAAACGTGGACAGTCTGAGGATTTCTCTGCCATTCTGATGATGAGATTATAGTCTCGAAATAACTATGGAATAAATAGGTCATACAAAGACCTCCCGACCTTCCTTATTTCGTTGAACGCATTGTGACAGCCTTCAAGACATAACACCCCCCCCCACACATATATATATATATATATATATATGTACAGAGACAGAGAGGAAAATATGGTTGGTGAGACAAAACGTCATGAACGCCATAAGAGAAGGTAAGGCGAAGAGACATATATATAGATATATAGTGTTGAGTTATATCAAGGCTTGATGCCAAAATTATTGTTTGTTTTTTTAGTAGTTTTACTGTTAAAAAGTATTTTAACAAACAATTTCTTTATCGTGAAGTGATCGATATCGGAGTTGAGATAAAGCGTTGATAGTTTTAGAGCAAAGAAATTGTCATTTTAACTGAGTAGCTTCATGCCGACTTTGAAGTTTCTTGAAGGCAGCGTTATGATGCGTTATGATGCACTCACTCAGCGGAAAACCGGAGGTTCTTCAAATTATAAATCATTCTCCTTCAACAAATTGGAGGTTTTGGAGATGCCAGACTAGGAATTTTTTATTTGTGTTTATTTTTATTTTTTTCAGATTAGTTGCAATAAATTATAATTGGTAGATTTATTGCAAGCAAAGAAAAAGCAAATATATTCTGGTGTTGTTGTTTTTTCTTCGTAGTTATTGATACCATGGGAAATATTTTTCTTCTCTGAAATTGCGATTTGTGCGTTTTCAATTAAGGCAGTACTGGTAATAAAATAGTCGTAATGTCGAGGATCACGCGAAAATAGAATGAATTCTCTTCAAAATCGATAATATTAAAAAAGCTAAAAAATAAAAATGCTTAAAATCTGTAAAATGATGAATCCCATATAAGCGAAATGTAAATTGATTCGTTTTACGAGGTTATTTATATTACTTAATAAATATATATGCACATAAGTATCTCATTCCGTTATACATATATCATAATTATTATAATAATTATTTAAGATGATAGGTAATGCTGATTGCATATTCTATTCAGTATTTCTGGTAGTTGTGAAAGTTTAACGGTTTTACGATATTTTAAATGCATGCCTAATGAAATGATAGTGGGTCTTCGTTTTCTAATTATATATTTGTGGCTCCTTTATAATAAAATAATGTTCATCATTAAAAAGGAAACTAATCAATATGAAATAAATTAATTTTTTAATGTTTAATTTTTGTGTCTAACAATAGTTGAATAGGCCTTTTAAATTAAGGCAATTTTCTCTGGGGTTGACAATGTAACCAGCTAACATAAATCGTTTAACGTCTGTTATTAAATATTTTAAAAGTGATTGTATATTTATCCCATAAAGACTTCCTGATAGCCGAAATAGGAAATTTAATATGAACCTAAACATGAATCTCTTTTTTTTTGTTTATATTTATCTTTGGATTTTCATTTGTTTAAATCACCTTAATTACATAAACGGGTCAATTTTTACATAGATTTTCGAAACATAATTCTGTCTCTGTTGTACGCTGAAAACACTCTTTTATCATATGGCTTTCACATGAGATTCTTCTGAAATAATACTTCTTGTTTATTTCTACGCAATTAAAAACTGTTAAATATCGCGCAACAGAAATTTTGGATAGAGAAAGTTTTCAGTTAATAAAACCATTTTTCTCCGTCACCGCTATTGGTTATGAAGTTTTGAAAAATTTGTTTACAAGTTGACGACTGCACAGTGATAATCAGAAGGTTTCTTGTTGCATAGCTCGTTCTGTCAAAAGCATAAAGTGTCTAAATTTGCTCACATTCACCGTTCGTTCTTCGTAAACGTGAAACACGGGTTAAATATTGTTAGCGGGCTGATGTTTTTTCTTCATTTACGTCATATAGATACTTACATTTTTTTCAGCAACTTTTTGCAAATTATTAAAAAAAAATATATACATTCTTTCCTTTATTTTTCAATCTACATAATTACCACTATTTTGCCATCCACGTTATTATAATGCCATGATAGAAATTTTAGTAATATTAAGAGGACTGATGCATATAATAAGAAATTATTAAAGAAATTATTGAAAAAATCCAAAGATGAATCTGCAGTATTACTGGCCTTCATCTGGCATCTCGACTTCTGCCATTGTTCTACCGCCAAAATGTAGGTTTCTAAGCCTTTTCTAGAAATATTTTATGATAATAGTTCTCTTGAACTTTCATTTATGGTACCTAGATTTTATGAATTAAATAGCAATTCTTAATTCTTGTTCTTTTAATTGTTTTATCTTCTTAATAGTATTTTTCTTATATTCTCTCACACTCATTAGCCCCTTGCATGTTAGTGATTTGATTTCTTTACTTGGGAAGGAATGATTAAAAATATCCAACTCGTTCTGTAATACACAATGTTGTGTTAACGTGTACATCTAAACTACTTAGAAAGTTTCTCAATAATTTTCTAGGAAAAGCCATTATATACCTTATATTGATATAAATACGCGCATTTGTGTGTGTGTGTGTGTGTGTGTGTGTGTGTGTGTGTGTGTGTGTGTGTGTGCACCTGTGGGAAATGACATTCGAGAATTCTTATATAGCATTTTAGGAATTGCTCAATATCATTGGACTGATCTGGCTCATAATTCGGTTTGTGCCATAAAATGTAAACCTCTGATGTATAAATTCTCATATGCTGACTACAGATTATGTTTACAGATTATCTTTTTAAAAAATAGTCTATGGCCAATACACCATTTCAGGCAGTCAGTTAGTCAGTCAGTCAGTTAAATACAAAACGTGATACATAGCTGGGCAATCATGTCTCTTTCGATCTATGACTGACAGTAGATTTTCCCATAGTAAGTTGCCATTTGTTTCTGCGGTTGACTAATTTCCAACCAAAGCTTTAGAACCCAATCTGTTCTGCTATTCAGCCCATAGATGGCGGTAGAAGTCATGGATTAATACCTTTCCCAATGGTATTTGCACGTAAGTGAATGCAACAAATTAAACAAGAATTCTAACTCGTCTCTCGGATTTCTCATTCCGAGCTGATTTTCATTATAAGCCAGTAGACATCCGGAAACATAATGAATCCTTAAAATTCTCTACGAAATCAACTACCATTAATGCATGCAAGAGGCTTCTAACAAGAAAACCTCGTTACCTCTTTTGCCAAAACAAAACTGCACATTAACGGAAAGAGTTTGTAATTGAATACACTAAACACCAAGTCAATAATAATAATAATAATAATAATAATAATAATAATAATAAATGTTTTTCTAAGGTTTTACTGAATTTAGTTTTTGTATTTTATCTGTGCACACGCATTTGCATTCTAATGAATGTTTAAGCTTCCAAACACATTAACTAAGATAATACAAATTATACTGGACGTGATTTCTGGTTAGAACTTGGAAGCAGTTCGCAAAACAAATCGTCAGACTCGAAATATACAATATCGTCGTCAAGGTCACATGGCTCAGTGGATAAAATTTATGGTTGTATCCAGTGATATGAACCAAAGTATTGTTTGTTCAATACCTGGCTACAGCAGTGGTGAACAAATAATTAAGAGGTCGATTTAAAGGTAGATAAATAAAACATCTGGAAGTGATATGGATCCTTGAACAAGAACAACATACCACAATGGTTGAAATAAATCTTGGGGCCTGAAATTCCATTCATTTGAAGAAGGCCGATTATTATTATTATTATTATTATTAATAATAATAATAATAATAATGACAAAATATTAATAAAAAACGACAACATAATGAAAAATGACATTATGAAAAATGACAACATAATAATAATAATAATGATAATAGTCATTATTGTTGTAAGTAAACAAAAATGAAAATCAGTCATAACTAGTAGGGGATGGTAATCCACTTGAAACTGTACAAGTTAAGTCACATTGAACAGACGTTCATGCAATGATCTGAATCACAGAGAGGGAAACAACTGAAATTCTATAAGATTTTAAATTTCAAGTGTATGATATAATCCTGGCCGAAACATTTATGTTAATAACAGTAAACGAAAAGAAAACCCGTCCTAGATTAGAATTCGCTGTTTCGGTAGACCACGGTGGCGTAGACTGAAAACAGATAATGTTATTGGACAGTTGGCTATCGAAGAACCGAGAACGGCCCTGAAAGGTCTGGAAAGAAGCATGAAAGTGATAGATATTAGAAGAAAAGTGTGAACCATACATACGATAGTATGGCTTCAATAACAATACCTCCCGCAATGTTGAGTCATCAGCAACGAAAACTAGTTCATCGTAAGGTGTTTCTTCAGATGAATGTGGCTTCCCAGAATAGTTAAAAACAAGATGGACATTTTTTGATTTTGGCTCAGATGTGGTACAAGGCCAAGGAAATCGGGTATCTAGTGATGATTAAAGTCACCACTCAATCATTACATTTCTAGAGAAAACAAAACTTGCTAATTATTTCAATATGTTGAGGATCTCTAATTAATCTTCTAAGTGTAGTTTTGATGTGACATAAGGACAATAGAATGGAGCACCTAGTGAGGATTGAGCTCACTTCTTCTTCTTCTATGTGCCCTGTCCCTTCAGGACGTAGGCGATCATGGATCTCCACGTCTCCCTATCCCTTGTGGCTCTTAGTATGTTTGCTCCTGTTGCTCCTGTTGCTCCCGGCATCCCCCGTTCCGTCATCCACCTGATCAGACTCTGCAGATATGTTATCCGCTGCCTTCCTCTGTCTCTCCTTCCTTCTATCTGACCAGTCAGTATCAGGTTCTCCAGGCTCTCCTTCCTCATTGCATGTCCCAGGAACTTCATTTGTCTCTTCCTGATGCTCAGCATCAATTTCCTTTTTGTTGCCATTCTTTCTAACACTTCGTCGTTGCTTGTATGCTCAGTCCACGATATCCGTAGCATCCTTCTGTAGAACCACATTTCGGCCGCTTCCAGTTTTTTCCTCATTTTCGATGATATTGTCCAGCATTCACAGCCGTACCGAAGAACTGACATCACGTAGCAGTCTAGCACTCTTTTCTTCGTTTCTATTGAGATCTTCCTGTGTGTTAGTATTTTGCTCATCTTCTGGAACGCGTCCTTTGCCATGCCAATTCGCCTTCGGATCTCCGTGTCGCACTTTCCATCTCCTGTTAGAACACTTCCTAGGTACTTAAATTCTTGGACTTGTTTGATTCTGTTATCCCCCACCTGTATTTGGCATTTTGGGTTGTATCTTTTGCTGATGACCATGCACTCAGTTTTCTTAAAGTTTATTTGTAGTCCCTTCTTGTCACTCTCCACTGCTACTTTCTGTATGAGATCTTGCAGTTTCATTTCCGTGTCCGCAATCAGTACTGTATCGTCCGCGTATCTTATGTTGTTCAGGTTGTGGCCTCCAATAATAAATCCTGGTGTGTCATCTAGGGTCCTCAAAATATTCTCGCTGTATAGGTTGAACAAATCCAGTGAAAAGACACATCCTTGTCTTACGCCTTTTTCTATCTTTGTGTATCTACTGAGGTCGTTACCTGTCCGTATGCAGGCCGTTTGCTGCCAGTAGAGATTCTTGATTATTCTTATATCTTTGCCGAAAATGTCGAGGTTGCCTATCATTTCCATCAATTCTTTGTGTCGTATTTTGTCGAATGCTTTCGCGTAATCAATGAGCTCACTACTCAGTCTTAATTGTTCTAACGAATCAGATTGCTAAGCATTACACAAGCTCAAATCCAATTCTTCTCGCACAATGTCTTAGGCTGGGCTTAGTAATTATGCAGGCAACTAGTTTGGTTATGATACCTCATTGCTGGATGGAAGAATTCAACTATCAGTCATAATATTCCCTTCGATTAGAAAGATATTCGAGATTTGAATGAAATTGTTTCGACACTTATCTGCACAGTGACCCTACGAACTCAAACGATTTTGGGGCATATTATTATTATTATTATTATTACTATTATTAAAGAAAGCAAAAACAAATGCAATGTACCAAATACAAGAACGATGGCAAGATATATATCTTCATGGTCAATTACGTGCCCGTACTAAATAACATTATTTAGACAACTCCGTAATCATTTCTTGTTGAGTAGTGCAGGGGCAAATGCGAAATCCAAGGTTTGACATTTCCCGCACAGGTCTAATGCTTGCCAACTAGAAATTACTAATAACACATACTAAAAATGTGTTAACCGAAATGCAGACTTAATTCATCATTTGTATCAGGTTGCAGGTTGTTAGCACCAACTGAGTATAAATATGATAGAGCAGACCTATATCTGCACTGGAAAATATGACACGTTTTCAGAAAAAAAACTGTAAGGAACTGGTCTGATCATCCTCTTGAACCGTTTACAGAGTAGGACCTGTAATAATTTTATGGCACTTTACAATGCACATAGTAAGAATAATCAAATATTTTCGGCCAGACATCGTGATCAAAGACAACAAAAACAGAATGGTGCTTACGTATTGACATGGCAGTCTATTCAGATTGTAATGTATCATTGAAGATTCCCCTCACCCCCCCCCCAAACAAAATATCAATATACAAGGATCTTAAAGTGGAAATTTAAAAACTTATGGGACAAGTGAACATCAAGAATCTAAGTTGTAGCCGGATCCCCGGATTGATTTTAAAAGGTTCCGTTAGACTCACTGAAGGAACCCCTGATGGTCTATACATTAAAAGAATTTTTTTTTTAAATTTCTACTCCAAAATACAGTTCACACATTGCAAAAATCTCAATCTATGTAAAATGTGTGTGATATAATTTTTTTGTTTTAAAGTCATTTCCGACCTCAGACACGGAAAAAGTGTGTATACAACAGAAATCTAAGGAAGTAATAATAATAATAATAATAATAATAATAATAATAATAATAAAGCAGACAAAGCCGTTATAGATTTTGATCCTAAGTGATAAGAGATGCTACCATAGACTATTCCAAGGACCCGAGAAGTTATACCAGGATTCGTCATTGGCGGTCACAATCAGAACAACATAAGATTGGCAAATGATACAGTGCTGATAGCTGACATGGAAAAAAAACAAAAACTACAAGACCTTCTAAAAAGAGTAGATGAAGAAGGTCGACAGAAAAGACTACAAATAAACTACAAGAAAAATGAATTTATGGTCATCAGCAAACGGAGGAGCCCAAAATGCTAATTACAGGTTCGGGATACAAATATCAGGCAACTACAAAAATTTAAGTACTTAGGAAGTGTTCTAACGAAAGAGGGAAAGTGCGACACTGAGAACTGAAAGCGAATTAGCATGGCTTAGGACGCATTACAGCAGCTGAGCAGAGTATTAAGAGACAGAAAAATTTGCTAAAAACATAGAAGTGAGAACTGGATTGTCATTTGATGTCTGCTCTTCAATACGGCAGTGAATGCTGGATAATATCATCAAAGATAAAAGAAAACCATGAAACAACTACAGCAGGATGCTGCGGATAACATGGTTCGAGCATGTTAGCAATGATGATGTTTTAGAAAAGATGGAAAGAACAATTAATTAATACTTAGCATCAGGAAAAGACAGCTGAAATTCATGGGGCATGTGATAAGGAAGGAGAGGCTTAGAGAATCTGTTACATGTCAGATAAAGGTAAAGAAAGACAGGGAAAGCAGCGGATAACATATTTGAAGGGCCTGAGCAGGTGGATAGCAGAGGGGGGTTTGGGTGGGGATAATACGAGCATACGTGCTAAGAGCTACCAAGGATGAGGAGACGCAGAAGGCCATGATCGCCTACATCCTGGAACATAGAATAAGAAGAATTAAAAAATTGGGAAAGCTAGCCATTTTTTTCTTCAGATAATTATTCATTCTTCTTTAAATTAAGTAATACGCTTTAAATGATCATGTCTCTTTCGACCATTGATCATTGTTGTCATTACTGTCTGGGGTAGAACGGTTGCCAACCAAGGCTATAGAACCCAATCTATCTTGCTATTAACCCATAGCTAGAGGGAGAAGCAATGAATTAATAATTTTCTAAGAATATTTGTGCGTACAAGAATGAAACGAAATCGACTCTCCGATTTCTGATTCCGAGCCGATATCCGTTACACCACAAAACAAATCTAAAAATCTTTAAATTTAGGTTATAATGCTAGTGAAGATAATATGCTTATGTTGAAAGAAAGAAAGAAAGAAAGAAAGAAACAATGCTAACCAATTGTAACTGCATATAATACCGCAATTTTATTATACAGTTGTGTCTATTCAGCTTTTTAAAAACGTACATTTTCTCCAAGAATTTTAGAATTTTGTTTGTTCATACTTTTTGTTTATTTTATGATCGTTGATAAGAATGAGAATGATTAAAATAACAATTAATTTTTTTACTGAAACTGAAATTAAAGTTAAATTCTTTAGTGTTAAATATTATGTTAAAATAAAATCTAGTAACACAAGAATGTTTTTTACATTTTCCATGAATCTTTATTATATAGAAATTAAAAAAAAATGACGAAACTTATCAAATTGACCCTCTTACTTTTAAAATCATGTAGGATGCTAAACTTGGCGTATTTACAAAATGGGAACCTCGAGAAAAGTTAATGTACAATAAAGCCAATATAAAAGAAAACTCAAATTCTCTCGGCATTTTAAATCTGATGTTCATTAGGCAATTTCAAATCCACGTGATTCTTTGAAGTTAATGTTCATTGCTGAGTAACTTGGCGTGATTTGAACACAGAAGCAGGAATCGTGACAGTGAACATAATTTCGATTCGACGTTGCACGGTTGGATAGATGATTAGCTTTAATTACAAAGGACAGGAGAGAAGTAGTGACAGACATAGAGAGAGTAAGAGAGAGAGAGAGAGAGAGAGAGAGATAGGAAAAGATTGACCGATTCTTTTTCTAAATTCGATCAGAATATTTAAATATTTTATACGAACAAATTCTTCGACAAGTAAACAAAGCTTTAGATATTTAATGCGGAAGAGAGAACGCTGTTAAAACATGATCTACGAAAAAACAAAACAAAACATAAAAATGACAGTAGTAGGCAGTGAGCTAATACAGGGTTTGAAAACTGAGAGAAAAGACTAAATGTATGGAGAATTGAGGAAAGGTCAAAATATGAAAGGGATTCAAGAAGATACAAGATGACGATTGACATTGCATTTAAGTTCTTTTTTCAAGTTTGCAGTTATCAGAGAATTGAATAAACGCAAGTGAGTTGCCATAGTCAGGACGTGCGGGAAAATAAAATTTGGAGTCGAAGCGGCGGCTGCCTTGAACTATTTTGACTGTAAATCGATAGGACCTAGATGCCAATCTAGTAGAACGCTTAAATTCGTATAGTCTGGCAACTAGAGTAAAGGATTTTCATAGCAGATGCAATGAAAATATCTTTAGAAAAGAAAACGAGAAGGCACGCCACATCGCTGAAAAAAGACTGTAGTCGAGATACCAAGTCAGGATCGATTATATTGCAGATTTTTAGGGACACCAAACCACATATGATAGTAGTATTAATTCACAGGTGAATCTTAGATTTTTTTAATGTGCAACATAGGCTCTGACGAGAAAAACCTTCTGACACGACACGGTGACCCAACATTAGATGCAGACAGTGATTCGATGTAGTCACCCCATTTTAAGTCAGTTGAAAACGTGTTACTCTCCAGGAACCTAACATCAGTCATGCTGATGATGTGCTGAAAAGTTTCTTTATGATTTCTCAAGATTGTTTCACTGAAAAGGATGAATAGGTCCCGTGAAAAGATGCATACTTTTTCTTTTTTTATTATTAATTCACTTCAAGCAAGGCGAGAATGCTACGATTACGCAGGGAGAGAAAGTGTGAGAAAGGCCTGAGTATCGGGAGGATTGAAAAGAGGATAAAAGTTGAACGAGATTCAAGTAGAAAGAAGATGACGGTTGATGTTCCATTTAAGTTTATGGGGAATGTAGTTATCAGAAAAACAAATAAACAGAAAGATGTTCCGCAAGTTTGGAGTACGAGAAAAAAAACTTGGTTTAGATGTAGTGCTTGTAATTTAATTTTCTTTAAAAAAAACTCTCTTCTTTTTGATTGATGTTGTTGTTGTTATCTCTCTCTCTCTCTCTCTCTCTCTCTCTGATAGCTGAACGTTTAAATTTTATCAGAAATTTAAGGTTTGAATAAATAATCCATTTAAAGTAATTTCGCGTTTTACTGTATTTCAAGTCACTATTCAATCTAGAAATGAATCATTCAAATTTCTCAGATGCAGCAACGAAAACACTTCAAAACTGTCAACTTTTATTTAACTCATGCGGAAACCATTTATTAATAAACTGGTTAGTATCACGTTTCCCCTTTTGTTAATATTCATGCGATGATACTTTATTGTTGAGATGCTGACACACATTATCTGGTATATTTCTTTTGTATTTTGGTGTTCGTCTTGCTCGACTAGCTTTTTCAGATGTTGACTGTTAATCGCAAATGAACGCCCACTACCACCTTGATTTTCAATACGCGTATTTCCACTGCGGATCTTCCAGGAACGAGTGACATGCTGTCTGAACACAAGAAGATTCTTCACATTATAATCGGTTATGTTAGACGCATTTTCAAAATCATTATGACTTAGCTTGACCTCAAGCAAATTTAAACGATCCTCTTCTTTTTTGGTGTTAAAGATGATGTGCATATAATGTTCTAAGTCAACATTCTGAAAGAGATTGAAATAAAATTAACAAAGACATTGCAGTTGTGATTACAAATGGGTATTATATGTTTTGAAACCCATGTAAGAAAACATTAGGACTTATATAAAATATTTATTCTTATTTTTTTCAAATAATAATCGTATATTTTGTATACATGTAAGGGTTATGGTATAAAAATCAGTACAAAAATATAGTAATCGATTTATAGTGTGTTGGCTTTAAAGATACGATATTTGCTTTTTTGTTCATATAAGAAGAATGGCATCACGGTCTCAGAATTTCTCAGAAGGAAGAAGTCGCTCAATCAAGAGTCAGAATAAGACATAAATATGTTTTCTGTCTTCCGTTGAGTCCATACCAATACCGGCATCTGTGGAAATAGAAAAATTGACATAGCAGCAAATAATCCCTAAAAATGAATATTATAATTTTGAAAATTCCCTATACAGAATTCAGAGCAACTATAAATTCATATATTCGAAACAAGTGGTAAAAGTTATAGAACTACCACACAAACAACACATGTTCCAAAATTATACCTATCCTGGAAAATGGAATCATTGTCTCAGACTTTCTAGGAAGAAAATAGTAGTCAAATGGTGAATCACAATAGGACACACATATAACAGTCACGTATTTGTCTTAAAAAATGTACATCGATCTGAATGCACAGCACGTCAGAAGGCATAAATACTGTAAAACATATTATAACCTCTTGTAGTGACCTTTCTTTTATACGTCAACGATTTTATGCCATGACTAGTCCAGGGAACTTTTTAAATACGAGAAAAGTATGGAATGTCCTCGTCCACTTGAAAGAGCTTGGTCTATACCAAAAATGATGATACTTAATAACTCGGTTATAGAGGCATAACTGGAGAATGGTGGAACCTAAAACGCAAAATGTTTTATACAATCCATATATTAGCAAAAAATATTTTAGGAATTAAATAGCTCACATTTTTATATACTGTTAAAAAGATCTATCAATCAATGAGCCACACACTCACTCATTATCTCGTTCACTCATTGAATCAAATAAACTAAAATAAATCTGAAGAAATATATCTTAAAAAATAAATCTAATTACTTATTTATTAAACATTTAATTAAATATTTTAAAAATGAGAATATAGAGATGTTGAATTTTCCTAATATATTCTTAGAAATATTTATATTGGTTACGTCTGATTGCTTTTTGTGTGTGGCTTAAATTCTAGATGTCGTTACTACTTTCATTTTTTTAGAATGCGTTATACATCTAAAAACACAAGATATCAATGAGTAATACTTCAAATATCCCATTGTGTGACTGGGTCTAACCTACTTCATATCGTGGAATATAAATAGCTTAGCTAAACCATTTTATACCTTTTACTGAGAGTATTAACAAGTGACATTTTTTCCCATATCCATATGTCCCGTGACACAGGGCACCTCGACGTGTTGTAATGGTTAGCAAGCCTGTCTAGCTAGAACATATTACAACTGAGTAGTGAGTTCGATCCTCACTGGGTGCCCCAATACAAACGGCGCTTAGAAAATCAGCCATATATCACTTGACTCATTAAGAGTGGTAGCGGAATCACATGTAATGCAACCGCAGTCCAAGTAGTGTTTCTTTGGCTGGTTTGAATTTAGAGTTTTCCTTTTCCTAGATCGCTTGCCACCCAAGGGTATATAGCCCAATCTGTCTTGTTATTTTATCCATAGGTTGATGGGAATAGAGTGATTCATGACTTTCATAAGCGTTTTAGCACGTACATGAATGTAATGCGTCCAACTTGAATTCGAACTCTGCACTCTGATTCCTTAATCCAACCTGCTATCCATTACTTTATCATGACTCCTTGATTTTTATCAACTAGAATTTTTAAGTTGTGATAAAAACGGAGATATACACACAAAAACTACTACTGAATCATTTTGACAACGGGCATAAGCTAGTCGAGGGTGTTATATTCAAGTTTAGCCCAGTTTTTACCTCGTAGTATAAACTAGTAAAGTACATTTAATATTTGGGCATATGACAACATAAGAAAGAAAAACCACGGAGATTCTGTAAGCTGGAGATACAGGCAGGGTTGTGAGGGCGGATTTGGTATATGTAAGGATTATGAACATCTGTTCTTAATTTTTGTCATGACATGACAGAGATGATCCTAGCTCCGGAGTCTCATAAAATCAATGAACAATATTAAAGAAAATACAGTTTAGAAAATTTCGTGATGTAATTAATTACCTTAAAAATTTGAGTATGGAATCAGAAAAAACATTATTCTTAACGAATATTTTCATCATGTGCTTGAAAATGTTTGTAATATTTTTAAAAAGTACACATTAAACATAGCACACATTTACAAACAAATCACTTTGCATGCAGAATAATTCAGTTGTAGGACAAATTAAATTGTATTAAATTATAAATTAAAACAATTTGGGTAAAAAATGTAAACGAATTGACGGAATCAATGGTTTCAACCCTAAAAAACAGGAAAAATTTGAAGAATTGTACTCGAAGTTTGACGATAAAAACACTATGAACCAAAAAGTGTGAGAAAGTATAAGATAAAATGCTATTTAGGAGGGAGAAAAATAAAAAAAAACAGTTGTAAGAAGAAAAAAGGCAAGAGTTGACAATGCACTGCATTTAACTTCTTTGAAGATCCAAGTTTGGTGCAAGCCACAAATCCAGATGAGGGTTTTGCAAGTGCGAGAAAAGAAACATAGTCTTTACAGTTATATGCTATGATAAATATCTTCCTCATGCAAAAATATTATTGACAATAGCAAATATTACATCATTTTCTGTAAACTATAACACAAATTAACCTCATCTAAATTTAAATTTAAACAACACACAATGAAAGGACTCACAAAATGCAACAAGAAAGGATGTGATGTTTGTGATATAATTATAGAGAGAAACTCTTATATTTCAAAAAACTCCACAGCGTTTGCAATAAAAAAAACTTAAATTAAAAATGTAATTCATGTACTTAGGAGCGCAAAATGCAAAAACATAAAAAATAGGTATCAGTCAAATGCTAAACAACAGAGACTCACTGTACAAAAGCAACATTAATTACCAGAGAGCAGAAAATTATTTGTCACAACACATTCACAAATGCAACAAGGGTAATTTTAAAATTATGCAATATATTAGGATGTCTGGAAAGTCAATGCCAATTTTTTAGGTAAATTAAACAAAATTATGTCTTTAAATATTTATTCAACTAAATAAAAATATTTTGTTTCACAAACTTTCTCCATTTTTCTTCAATTTGAAAATTTCATCTTCCAAAATTTCGGGTGTTTCTCAGCAAAGAACTCATTAAAGTAGAGTGTATTCAAAGAATTACAATGATATGATTTTGCAAAACGCAATAATAAATAAAAAACCGAACGACCAATATCTGGTGAATATGGCGGGTAGGGTAACATCCCAGTCAAGTAGTAATAATTTTGACTTGGTTACCCTAATCGAAAACAAAGTCTTTTCTGTCCATCAATTCACCAATTCCGACTGTTTTTCTTGAATTGCTGCCATAATTTTGTCCTGTTGCGAGTAGTACTTTTCAGAATCATTTGACTAGTTACTTGGCAGATCATTGTACGAAAATCCTTTCTAATCCCACCAAATGCATAGCAAGACCGTCTTAGGATGATGCTTTGAAATTAGGGTGGCTAAAGTTGGCACACCTCACAAGCCCTAAGCTCTTTTACGATGAACATTGATGTAAACGTTTTATTTCTCATCACCTGTTAGAGATTTCTTTAAAATTGTGTGCAATTTTATTGCGTTTATGTAGAAAATCACAAATAGATATGTGATCCAAAATATTCTTTTACTCAAACATCGTAGTGATAAGTGTGTACATGCTTCAATAAGTTTCATGGATGGTAGATTTTGATAGGTTGTGACTAAATACACACTGTAGTATGTAATTACCATAAGGATTTCATAGTTGACTCAAATCAAATAACTTTAAATTTTCTTCTTCAAGAGAAATCTTGTAGTGTTATCTAATCAGAGATGTAAGCATATTATTTCTGTCGCGATATTTGACGTGTTATGGCGTGTCGGAATATGAACGACTAAATATCAGCAATAACTTTCAAATCAATCAAAGATCAAGCAGATTGTTACTCTTATCGGTATATAAAAGAAAAAACTACAAAGACAAATTAACACACAAAACACACACAATTCAATATATATATATATATATATATATATATATATATGTCTTGAAGGCTGTCATAATGCGTTGAGTAAAATAAAGGAAGTCAAAGAAGTGTTTGTATATTATCTATTTATTAAACATTAATATTTCGAGATCAAAATCTCATCTTCAGAATGGCAGATCCGGGTATCTTCACGGCCTTTCAAAGAATTGCTTGTTTCTGGCTGTCTGCTGCTGCATGTGTGTGTGTGTGTGTGTGTGTGTGTATTCTAGCTGCTGTATGTGTTTGTGTATTTTTTTTTAATCGTTTGACCCCAAGCAAGGCATTTCACTGCCACTATTGTGCAGGGTGTTACACAGAGGGGAAAGTGGTGAGAAAGGACGGTTAGATATAGGAAATGTCAGAAGGAGGGTGATAGACGGGTAAGGATACCGAGAATGAGGGTTGGGTAGATGGTGAGAATGTTGGGAGAATAGATGCAAGTTAGTGTGATAGGAGGTGTCTATTGTCCTTACATATAAACTCCTGAAGATTATAACTGTCGGGAAAGCAAACATGCGGAAGGTAATTCCACAGGCGGGGAAGCGCGAAAAAAGAAGCTGTTGGAGTAGAAATTACGGTTAGATTTTATCTGATTTACTGTAAAAGGGTGGGATCTAGTTGCTAATCTAGTATCTCGTGTAAATTCGTACCTAGGCGGCACCAATGATCTAAGTTCATCAGAGCAGAAGACGTGAAATTATTTATAGAAGAGGCACGGGGAAAGCCACGTCACGCAGATGAGAGAGTGGTTGCAGCGGTCTGCCAAGTCAGTATCGATCACGTTACAGATTCTCCGTTGTATTTTGTCAAGAAACCCGAGGAAAGAGTAGCAGGGGCACCCGACCAGATGTGGCAGCAGTATTCAACACACGGACGGATGGTAGATTTATATATGTGCAGGATAGATTCAGACAGGAAAAACTCCCGGGCCCTGCACAGAGAACCGACTTTCATAGCGGCGGATTTGGCAGTGGATTCGATAGTCATTCCATTTGAGGTCCGCCGAGATTGTAAGGCCAATGAGGCGTAGTGTTTTACTCTCTGGGAGGCAAGCATGTACCATGCTAATGGGAGGCAGATGCGATTGTCTATGCTGGTTAATTGATAGCAGCTTTGTTTTGGAAGCATTGAAATTTACGAGCCATTTCCTACCCCAGTCCACTACGGATTGGAGGCCCACTCAAGTCCGGCAGCGAAGTTCGCTTTGTTGCCCACACAGGGTTTATTATCGAAGCGAGAGTAAATTGTGGTGTCATCGGCGTACATGTTTACTTGGGATCTAATAGCATCGGGAGAGATCATTAATGTAGAAAGAGCGTGGGACCTAGGATAGAACCTTGAGGGACGCCCGCGTTCGTATGGTAGTTTTGGGAGGCATGTCCATTTATTACTACCTTCAATTTGCGGTTAGAGAGGAATGACTGGATGATGTCAAACAAATGTCCAGTTATATCGTAGCGCCGCAGTTTGCATAAAAGGTCAGCATGCCAGAATGTGTGTGTATTTTAGTTGGGGCCTTTATGGTCTGGTGATATCAGTCTGCTTGTATGTGTGGTTTATCAGTGTAATCTGATGGTTCCCTTGACTCTTTGACCGGGCTGAAGAGGATCAGTTTCATCACTGTTGCTTTTATCTATCTGATTTATCTGGTGGCCTGTGCGTGTCCGTGACTGTGTCATGTGTGCGTGTGTATGTGCGCGTGGTTATTGTAATTTATTCTACTTTTTTATTATGTATGTGTGTGTGTGTGTGTGTGTGTGCTTTCCGGTGTGCGGTGTGTTATAGGCACCTCCACTACATTGCCGGGGGTGGGGGGGGGGGATATGTGCGTGTAGTTATTGTAATTCATTCAACTTTATTTTGCATGTGCGTTTGTGTGTGTGCTTTCCGGTGTGATGTGTGTTATAGGCGGGGGGGGGGGGAATAACGTAGCGCAAAATTATTTGTTCATTTATTATTATTTTTATATGTTAATGAAATATTCGAATTACCTAGATGTGTGCTTGCGTTTAGTGTACGCACCTATACACACACACGCATATATATATCTATATATATGTATGTATGTATGTGTACTCATATACACACATAAACACACACGCGTTCCGGTATGAGCTGTGTAGGCGTGTTTATGGTACGTATGTTTATATGTGTGCTTTAAACTGTGATATCGTGCCCGTGTGTAAGAGCTTTATTGCTGTGGTCAGTGTGTGTCATGTTATGTAGTCTAGATTAAGCTCTTACAAACATTTGGAATGTTTTCTCTTTCATATATATATATATATATATATATATATATATATATAGCATAATGATGATCAACGTAGACTGTCTTAATATGTATAGGAAAAACTACTAAAAAGTTGTAAGTTTAAAATGTCTTTTTTTGACAGTGTTTATTTATTTCTATTATTATATATATATATATATATATATATATTTGGTATTTCAGACCAGCCTCGGCCTTTCATAAGAAACAAATGATTTTAAAATTTAAACTAGAAGCGTTCGCCACGAGAGCGTTCGTAGAGAGATGTTTACCTCACGTGACGTAGAAAGCGATTGTTTTTTAATATTTGTAAACGTAAACCTATCTCTAATAATACTTTTAAATGTTGTTTTAAAGAAAAAATTTAAGTGTATCTAAAAAATGTTTAACTATTGAAATATTTATAAAGATTCAAAACACCTAAGTCCCTATTTAACCCTAGCCTGTATTTAATTTTAAAATCTACTATTTTTCTTTCTTTCTCCGTGAGTATGTAAAACTAAAATCGTAATCTATCAGTAAACATTTGCAGTTTTCTAATGTGTGTCCTGGTTGATTGAAGTGTTCTGCTATGTAAACATCTCTCGAAGAACGCTCTCGTGGCGAACGCATCTAGTTTAAATATTAAAATCATTTGTTTCTGATGAAAGGCCGAAGCCGGTCTGAAATATATATATATATAATAATAGAAATAAATAAATACTGTCAAAAAATACATCTTTAAACTTACAACTTTTAGTACTTTTTCCTATACATATATATATATATATATATATATATAGTGCATCGCAAAATTTTACGACACCTTACAAAAAGGTTTTTTTAAGTCAGATTAATAAAACTCTTAAAGCTAATAATACATATCTTTGAGCTTTAGTCAAACAATAAGATTTTTAAAAACAACCAAATCATCCCACTAGAAAAAACCAATATTTAATAACAGAAACGTTTACAATCCCTTTATTGAATCATCTCTTAATATTTCGTAGCGTAACCGTTATTCCCAATTAAATCATAAAGGCGTTTAGAATAGTCCGCTACAAATTGCTTGCATGTTTATTGGCTAATATGTTTTCCATTCTTCACGACAAAGTTCCTTTAGTTCATGCAGGTTTTCCGGGTCCTTCTTTGAATTTTCAGTTGAAGCTGTCTCCATAAATTTTCAATTTAATTGATCTCTGGAGATTGATTTAGCCATTGAGAAAGTCTATTCTATTTTATCTTAACAATGATTTTGTAAACTTTTTAGTATGTTTAGGATCATTGTCTTGTTAAATGATCTAACTTGGTTTCAAACCCAGAGAAAATGCACTCTGACGCAAACGTCTGTCCAAAATATTCCTCTCGTATTCTCCATTCATCCTCCCTTATATTTTTTTAATGTTTCCTATATCTTGGCTTCTAAATGAAACCAAATCATGATTGATCTGCCACCAAATTCTACGGTTGGGTTAGTACTTTTTGGTGAATAGTCATTATCCGTCTTTCTCCAGACATTTGTCGCAGTATTTCTACCAAATGTTCAATTTTTATTTGATCTGACCAAAATATGTTTTCAAAAAATGCTGCAGGTGTCTTACAATGCTCGTTTGCAGAATCTAGTCTAGCCAGAACGTTTTCCTTTTAGAAGTGTTTTTTTTTTAGAGTCATCGAAAAGCTGTCATATCGATGAAGTGAAACTAATTTATCCGTACTCAAATTTACTCAACTTACTTGTAGTCCTCGCTGAAGTTCTTTAAGCGTAAGTCGGGGTTCGTTGCCAAATTTTTCGCCAATAACCTTGCTGTACGTTCCGTTATATATCTAGGACGACCAGAGCTTTTTCTGAGACAAATTCAATGACAAAGACCAAATATCGTACTAATTGAACTCAATGGCACATTTAACTTAATAGATATCTTCTCATGACCTAGTCTATATGCTTGAAAGTCAACAATACGTTTACGGAAGTTGTGATCAATCATTTTGTTTTTCCCAATTTTGTCAAAAAACAATAATGACACAATACTTTTAATCATTCCTAAAAGTAATAAAATATATCTTGAACGTTCGAAAAATACATTTTGTAAAAAAAAAGAATATGTTGTAAAATGATGCGTTGTAAACTTTGATTTTTTTAATCCATTTGTTTGACTGAATACCTAACTACAGGTTCTTTACGAGCAGTAAAAGGTTTAAGTAATGTAATAGAACTTTATTAGCAATACATCAATAAATTTTGTAATGTGTTGTAAACTTTTCCGAGATATATATATATATATATATATATATATATATATATATATATATAATTCGTGTGTGTTCCTGTGTACATATTTTTATATTTTACATTAAGCACTGTTTTTACAGTTTTTTTTTTATTGAAGATATCATTCTGAGTGTTCTAAGTTCATGCGACAATCCATATTGAAAACAACTGACCACATGACTAAATATTAAACCATTGTGAATCCTGAAATTAAAAGCTTTTTACTCATATTCTGGTAGTATGTAAACTAAAACAGAAATTTTTTAAATAAACAATTGCTTATATTCATTTCTTAAAAGAGAATGATTTAAAATGTGTACGTTTAAATATCTACAAATTATACTTATTGACGAGAATTGTATTTATAATGCATGACATGAAAGAGTGGATATTGAATTTGAGTGCCGACACAAAAGAAAACGGCGCTGGTAATTTTCTTAAGCGACTGGGTTTTTGTTAAATCCTTATAAAAGAAGTGCCGATGCCTGGCGCTACGTTGCTTACTATATTATCTCAAATGTCTTGAAGTATTCGACAACTTCATGCGGCTAGGAACAAATACAGCGTAAAATCATAAACAAGACAACTGTAAACGATCTGCTTCGGCACCGCCATGTTGCCTCACCGCTACTCGAACCATGACCGCAAAACACAACTGCATTTGTGAAGAGCAATACCCACTACATTCCTGGAATATGACACTCTTATTTCAATTCTTCCCTTGCTACGTAAAGAACGGCACGACTTTTTTGGCTACCTTGTAGAATCTTAATTTCATTGTTGATGTTTGACAACTTTGGAGATAGAAAAAAGAAATCGTGATGTTGGAATAAAGAATAATTTGCTTAGGCTCTATCAAAAATTACTTTTCCCCTTCACTACAATTTTGCGATAAAAAAGAATAAAGACAAATAAAAAAGTAAAACAAATTAATAACGATTACTGAATGAAGAAGTAAGAAAACAATTATATTATAACGCTGCGTTTATCTCTCATATGTCAACACATTGAGAGAGAATCACGACGGTAGGGTGATATCGGAAATAATGTAGGGTCGATGGGTTAATGATAAGGATATTTCGAATCCGATATTATACATGACGCCGAGATCATCATCTGCTGAAATTAATAGCTGTCTATACTTCCATGAAAATATGGATGACACAGGGAAAGACAATTAAACAATGGTTCCTCATGGAATTATAAGAGCTGTTAGTGATTATCCTAATGTGAATTCTCAACAAAATACGATATCAGATATTTGTTATCATATTACATGGCTGATGAGATATGACAGTCAATGGAGTATATAATGCATTGTTACTAAATTTGTTTGTCTGTTTCAACAATGGTTTCAATCTCGGTGTCTTATTTTCGATCGTTTGGAAGCAACCTCGGACTTACCCTATCCTCAAACCTCAAATGAAACCACTATATTGAATCCATAGCAAAATCTACTGCTAAGAAGATTGGGTCACTATGTCGATCCAGGATGTTTTTTCCACCTGAATCCATCCTGCATATATACAAGTCAACCATCCGTCCGTGCATGGAGTACTGCTGCCATTTATGGTCAGGTGCCTCTGCCGTTCTCCTCAGTGTTCTTGACAAGCTCCAAAGGAGAGTCTGTAATGTGATAGGTACTGATCTGGCGACTCGACTGCAGCCACTTTCCCATCGTCGAAATGTGGCCTCCCTCTGTCTCTTCTATAAATACTTTCATGGCTTCTGCTCGGATGAGCTTAAGTCACTAATGCCTCCTCAACAGGTGTTTACCCGTGCAACCAGACTGGCAACTGGGTCCCACCCATTCACAGTCAGGTTAGCCAAATGCAGACGACAATTCTACTCCTGCAGCTTCCTCTCTCGCACTTCCCGCCTGTGGAACTCGCTCCCGTATTCTTGCTTTCCTGACGGCTACGACCTCCAGAAATTTAAAAGCAAAGTTAATACTCACCTACTAACCACTGGACTCTAGCTCTCTCCCCTCCCCTGTATAATCTTCACTTTCTCTCCGCCCATGTATCTGTCATTGCACCTGCTTTCTCAGCTTTCTATTGTTCCTTTCTAACTAGCTTGTACTCCTCACTCTTTTCTAATTAATCTTTCTACATTTATGTAGCCCCCTGCACATCAGTGGCGTTTCTGCCTTGCTCGGGGTGAAATGATTAAAAAAAAAATTAAAAAAAAAAAAACACTAGTCCCATAGCACTTCAATTATTTATCACCACAAGCTTTATGATATGAACGAGCATGCCTCTCAACAACTTCCTACCCTACGTAGCTCATAGCAATATTTCTACTTTTATTATCTCTCCCAGAATTAATTTTAGAAATTTGTCTTTATTACCGGAAAGAAAATCAAAATACATGTTTATTATGAAATTATATTAGATAATTCAATAATGAAATTTATAATTATTAGGCTCACTTAAAATGAAGTTAAACAATTTATAGCTTGGTCAATATCAAGGTGGGAAATTGCTTAGAGATACCAAGTGCTATAACCTGGAACATGCGAGTGGTATAATAGATAATGGTTGTTAATCGGAAAGTCTACTTTCATTTTCCATTTGGGTTCTTTACTAAGTCTAGTTTTATCACCCATTGTGTTCCTTACTAAGTCTAGTTTCGTCTCCCATTGGGTTATTTATTAATTCTAGTTTCATCTCACATTGGGTTCCTTGATAATTCTAGTTTAACCTCCCATTGGGTTCCTTAATAAATCTAGTTTCATCTTCCATTGAGCTCTTTACTGAATCTAGTTTTATTACCCATTGGGTTTCTTGATAAGTCTAGTTTAATCTCCCACTGGGTTTCTTACTAAATCTAGTTTTATCACCCATTTGGTTCCTTACGAAGTTTAGTTTAATCTCTCATTGGGTTCCTTACTAAATCTAGTTTCATCCTACATTGCGCTCCTTACTAATTCTAGTTTCATCTACAATTGGGTTCCTTACAAAGTCTAGTTTCATCTCCCATTGGGTTCCTTACTAAGTCAAGTTTCATCTCTCATTGTGTTCTTTTACTAAACAGGTTTAGTAACAACGCATTATATACTCCATTGACTGTCATATCCCATCAGTCAGGTAATATGATAACAATTATCTGATATCGTATTTTGTTGAGAATTCACATTGGGATAATTAAAAACACCCACGAGGAATTATTGTTTAACTGTCTTTCCCTGTGTCATCCAAATTTTCATGGAATATAGACAGCTATTAATTTCATCACCCCTTACATATGGCCTCTTAACTCTCCAAACTGAAATATTACCATATTAAAAAAAATACAACTTAAACATATTTCTGGAATAAAATCACCTACAAAAATTTGATAAACTGCAGAAAACGAATTCCGAAAAAATATAGGAGTGTAAACCAAAAAATATTCGCATTTGCCCCATAATATATATTTAGGTTTTTCACATTGTCTTCTGCTCCTTTGTTGCTGTTTGTCACATTGCCTTCTGCATCTAATTGGATTATTGTGATCTTTTGATCGTAGTTTGACAGTTATCCTGTCAGTAAATGTGGGATTTTTGCCAGCAGTGTGCAATAAAGAGAACACAAATCACTAAACCGATTTATCTGGTCGAAAGGTGATTCAGGAGCTGAAATTTATCAGAGGCTTTTAACACAATATGGCGAGAGTAGACTATTGTGTAGACGTGTGTATCAGTGGATCAAGAAGTTTAAAAGCGGGCAACGAGGAAAATCACTAGAAAAGAGGACACTCGTCAATTTCCACCACTGCTATAATTCTTTTACAAAATTGTCATTAATACTGGATCTGTATTAAACCTACAATTAATAAAATATATTGTAAAGAAAAAAATTACAATTAATAACAGATTTTATTAATTATTCGCGTATTTAATAAACTATTAAATGTTTTAGAAACCTATACGTAAAGGCATGTGCATGTGGTGCAGTGGATATAGACTCGGAACGAGAAATCGGGGAGCCGAGTTCAAATTCCAGTTGAATTACTTGTATTCACGTACGCGTAGATACCCTTCCGAAAGGTATTAAAACGTCTTTTTCCTCCAGTTATGCGTTAAATAACAGGACATATTGCATTCTATAGCCTTAGCTGGCAACCAATCCACCACAGTAAGTAATAGCAACCTATTGCGGGATAATCTTCTGTCCACTAATTTCATGTCTTTTCCGAGACATGATCGCCCAAGCATGTATCACATATGGCACTTGACTGACTGACTGACGTAAAACCAGATTATTATCCGAATAAAAAAAAATATATATAATACCAAATCCTATGGTGAGCACATATGGGTTAAGTCCACTTCCACAGCAATGTATTAAACAAACCAAATATCCATACGTTGAAATACTGGTTTCCGTACGATCACTGAAGTTAAGCAACGTTGAGCTTGATCAGTACTTAGATGGGGATAACACTTTGGATTAACAAGTGATGTAAGGTTGGATGTTAGATGTGTAATGGATAATGGCTCGGAATTCCCTATCGGAGTTACAATTCCAGCTAGTTTTGTTATATTCTGTTACCCACAAATATCATTAGGAAAGATATAAATCCACCTATCTCTCCCATCTATGGTGCAGTTAGTCAAACTTCTATCTCTAAAACCATTATTATCCCAAGAAAATATTTTATAGAAAATATATAGATTTCGGCATAAAATAATATATGTAGGTTGATATGCTGCTAAAAGCCAAAACAAAAATAAAAAATAAACAAGCAAAATTACCATGAGAATTTGGTAAAGATGAAAATTTAATTATTTGAATTCTATTTAACCATCGGATTACTATAGAGAAATTGATGAAAACGTTCATCATGAAAAATGAGTTGCCTGAATATGAGATGCGAATTAAAAAGAAGTAACTACTTTATTCTAATTTCACAGAATTTAGTCAGGAATATTTCGATCAAAAAGTTATAAAAGGAAAGGAAAATAATATTGTAAACAGTATGAAATAATAATGAAGACACTTTCAAATAACTTTCCGTATTTTAATGGAGCTTAAATAAACGGATATCTTAATGAAATAAAAGCTAGCTTCCATCCGAGATCCGTTACAAGAGTCCATTTACAGCTTAAGATTCCGTGTTATCCAGCAATTTAGCATTTTGTCAATTTTCTTGCTTTTCTTTCTGTTAGGCAATTTGTATCCATGTTCAGAAGCGCAGTAAATTTTGATTATGAGTCATGACAAGTAATTACACTCGTGCTGGCTTAGAATATAATCAAAGAATTATTGGAATCAAATCTCTATCGGGATAATTTTAAAATGTTTTACAAAGTTTTACTTTACAAAAATTAAATGCAGAATGAAGTAAAAAAATGTTTTGAACTGTTATATCAGTTTAGAGGAAAGAGAAAGCAGATATTCATTTTTCCAACGGTTAGACCCTTGTCCACTTTTACGAATATAATCCTTTTGGTTCGTATGGTAGCGCTCTGGTTGGTTAGAATCCGTCTCACAGAGACGAACGTCTAGAAATTTTAAAAATTCAATCTCGTAAGCAGCATTTAGTGTAATGTATAACGACTCGGAATGAGAATTTGGAGAATTAAGTTCGAATTTCAGTCGGGTTTGTTTAATTCACTTCTGGTGTAGGAAACGACGACTATTCTGTATATATTTGTGTTATGTAATAACTAGCAGTATAAAGCCCGGCGTTGCTCGGGTGTAATGAAAGCTTTAAAACTAATCCATGGTCCTGGAGCTCAGACTCTTTGGACGTTGGCACGAAAGACTAAAAAGCAATAGTTGTTTCCAGTTAAAGCGAAACTGTAGACTGAAAGAAAAATGAATGGATCTAAGTCAAATTTTGATTTCCTGGTATCGATATCAAATAAGTTTTTTTCGTCGTAAACTGAATTTTGAAGGCTAAATAAGTCCTCTGAGTAAATGGTATCATGGCTGATATTAAGAACTACAATTATACTTATTTAGAGCCAAACCCGAAGCAAAAATTAAAATAAAAGGGCTAAAAAAATACAGACATACAGGCAGATAAACTAACACACACACAAAAACATCTGCCTTTTATATATATATATATATATATATATATATATATATATATCATCAATTTTCTGCACTATTGTAAGAACTGCAACCTTGAAACTTCTGAATATCGTTTCTTATGTCTTTGTCTATGAGTCTATTAAATTTGATTAAATTCGGACCACTCCTTCTATAACCCGATTTTTTCGATTATCGATATTCCATATTTATCGGGGGTACCTTGACGCAAATCCCAGCTACGAACACTCGCAGACGCTTATAGTACAACTGTATAAATTTTCAAGAAAATCGGTTCAGCCGTTTCGGAGTCTATAGGTAACACACAAAGAGACACACACAGACAAATTTCCATTTATAAATAAATTTAGATTCTCTGTGCCGCCAGTTGCATATATCAGAGAAGTATATTCATGACCTACCCCTTCAGTTAATAATAATAATGTGTCTAGTGCAATGACACAAATTAAATGTGAATTACAGTAAATATCAACATATACATTTATATATGTAGGTATTTATTAAGATGAGGTTCGGCTTATATGAAGTTTCTACTGTGGGCCACTCAGTAAAAAAAAAAAATTATATGCAATAGCTTTTTAAACCCGCTTGACAATGGGTAAATTGGCGTCAAAATTATTAGAAAATGAAAATAACACTGACACTTCATTTTAGAAGATGTATTTACCAAAACCACAAAAAATATGTTGAAAGACTAAAAGGTAAAGTAATTTAATAAAATCTCCATTGGCCTTTAAGTCCCGTCTCCAGACGACTTGGGAATCTTCTTTCGTGGACAGTCTCCTTGTTTAAGTTGGTGAATTTTGCTATAGTCCTTGTCTTCAGTTCTTTTTTGTTACAAAGTTTTTGTTAGACTTTCGTTTAATTGCGTCCTACACATAATAATCTCGTGAGTTAGGTCGCCAGATGTAAGAGGTTTTGTAGTCCCAGAAATGACAGCCATGACTGAGTTCCCAGCTTGTGTTGCATGGTGCAAAATTCTTTTGCCAGGTATAGAGTCTTCCAGAAGACACTCTTGACCACGTCCTACTTCCTCAAAGCATGTTTGTAGATATTCATGTTGAGAGTGACGGAATATGAAAGGAGGCATAACGTCGCCATCACTAGTAATCACACGAAAAACCTTCGTAATCACCATTAGACTCTTTGAATTCTTTCCAAATCCTCAACACTGTCCTCAGATTTACACCCAAACACACACAAATTTTCTTATCACAAATCTTTACTGCGAATTCTAAGCAGTACAGCAAACAGTTTTCAATTTTCTGGCAGAATGAATAGCTCTTTTTCTCAAGGACGGTTTCTTTGACAAAACTAAAAACATACATGCATTAAATTAAATATATAAAATGACGACAATTTATTCATCGCGTCGTATATATATATATATATATATATATATATATATATATATATACATGTCTGTACTTCTGAGATGAGCTACTATTTGCATTATTTACATTTTTCAGACTGTTATCCTAAGTTTATTGCCGTGTTTACGACGTTTGGAACGTTTTACGCTCCGGCCATCTTTACGTGCTAGGAATTTTCAACCGAACCATTAATTTAGATCGCTGGGGTATATCATTCTCATTCCATGTGCAATACTACTTTCGGATGCCATTTAGTTATATCTCTTTACCTCAGATAGCTACATGACATCCGGAAATAGCATCGCACATGAAATGAAAATGATATGCAGAATTGATCAAAATAATGTGTTCGGTTCGAAATTCTTAGCACCACAAAAGTAAGAAAGATGAAAAAAAAAACCCAGTGCAAATGATCTAAATTATATATATATATATGTAACTACAGACGGGACGAATCTTCACTTCGCAATATCATCCGAAATTATCCAAAACTGATTAACTCAAACCATAAAATTAAATTAATTATTTATTAAAAAATTTAAAAGCCTTCAACCACATCGTCAATAATAATAATTCACCTGCAAAATTTAAATTATAGAGAACCAGTGTCTTTTACGAAATTTTATGTCCTTTGCAGAACTCAACTATCCAAATCCATAAACATTTATATTGGCCACACTACCACAAGATTGACATTGCACCTTTCCCACAACAGTTCCATGCGATCTCATTTTAACATATATGAAGATCTTCCAGGAACCTATCCCTGATATACTTGTTGATAATACATACATAATAGCATCAGCCACATGCAAAAGAAGATTAAAAATTAACGAAGCATTAATAATAAAAAAGAGAAATCCTACATTTAAAAAATCAGTTATGAACACGGTAACAATGTGTTTATCGTGTTCTGAATTTAACATACACATGACACTAAATACATAAACTTTACACATAGATATTTACAAGTAAAACAAAAATAATTCTTGAAAATGGCTAAAAGTATAGCCGAAAGCGCTGAAAGTACAAAACCGTTGGACAATTTTTATACAATCTGAGTTCTGAAAAGAATAAAATTTCATAAGAACACATGAATAATTATATAAAAATCTTTATGATATTAAATTTTCTGTCATTTTTCTGTAACCTGCATAAAAGAGAGATTGTTGGCTAAACACACACAATATATATATATATATATATATATATATATATATATATATATATATATATATATATATATAATGGGGTTGTTACAGTTATACCAACCAGAAAACGTGTATTTTTATTAAATAAAAAGAGAAACCGCAAGTGTTCTTTTATAAAATATATTTAATTTGTTTTTAATTTATAGTCTATTACATGTGTTTCTGGCATCGCTACCCTCTCAGGCAGGGAGTTGTTGTCATTGTCCTGTTTGTGTGTGATAGTAGATTACATCTTATACTCGTGAGGGAAACCTCTTTCCGTTTTAAGGAGTAATAAAAATATCGGCAGGGTTTAAGGTTTTGCTTCCGTTTTGGTTTTTTTAATTTATACAGAGACACATACGCGCACATGCACACACAGATATTTATATACACTTCCTATGTTGTATAGGATTTCGCGTGTATGTCACTGCTATTATGTTTACGTACTTGTGTGCATGCACGTATGTGAGAGCACGCGCGGTCTGATTAATGTATCCTGTCATTCTGTGACCGTGTTGTGTGTATGTGCGTGAGGGGTTATGATCTATTAAGTGCTGGTTTAAATTTGTTTATGAAGATTTTTTTCTTGTATTACTAGGTAACCATAATTGTCTGTCTGATATAATGGCATAATTTTAAATTAGCCTTGATTGTATTGGAAGATGTGTTGCGATACAAAGAGATTTTTTGTCTGATAATTTGTTGCTGGTTTTGTAATAGGAAGCTCTATTGTGTAATGCTTGGCTGTTCCCAGTATAAGATTTATTAAATTTTCTGCACATACCAGATATTTAGATTTACAGTTCAAATGTTTGTTCATTGTCTATATCTTAGTGAGGTTTTCAAAAGTGTAAGTGTCGCCTTCAGTTATGATATCACAGACGCCATTGCTTAGTATTACTTGTCCCTATACTTTTTCTTTCTTTTGTTATGATGTATTTAAAAATTTGTCAATTTTGCTTGTTTGGCATTTTTTGCCAAATACACAACCTATGTTAATTACTCTATACTTGCATCTACGTATCACCTCTTTTGCATCAACTCGACAATGTAGAATTCACAAGATTACTGGCCCAGATGTGTATGAATTGGTTTGCTGTAATTAAGAAAGTTCCAAGTTGTATAAAATATGATAAATATCTATAAGTAGCCGTAAGTTACCGTTTCTTAATTTGTACGTCTCACTTGTGAAATTCTCTCCCGGTTTCTGCTTTCCAGCAAGCGTTGATCTTCAAAAATATTAATGCAAAGTCAATTGTTATCACATGTCTTTCTTAATTCCTGTTCTTTTATTTCTTATTTGTCCCTTATATTTTTTCTTTTTTCTGATAATCCCCTATACTCGGCATTTTCATGTGTCTTAGTGGCTTTATAATTTTACTTTGCGTGAAAGGATTAAACAATATATATGAGAGGTTAAAATTCGATTTTTTCGTAAAATATGAAAATCACGTTACACGTAGACTAGTATATAGTTGTTTGAAACATGCATTATCTCGTAGTGTTGATTAAAAATGCCCACACTGAAAAATTTTCAGTGTAAGTTTCGATCTATGTCTTTAATGGAGAAGTGATAGGTCAAGTGCCTTGAAAACAATGATAGTATTTTGCAAAACAAATATTAATGTTTAATCCGTAAAAAGGGTGCAAAATAATTAATGTGGCTATGTTTAATTATCAAGAGTTTAATACTAATATAAATTAAAAATCACTCATCAGATATATTGTTAGATTATTAACAGTTTATTAAAACACATCATATGTGAAATTAATATTTAAATTATTTTTCTAAAATTAAGAAGTTTAATATTTCGGATGTTTTAACCGATACAGAATTGTCAGAAACGGAACTTTGTGAAACTACCACATTAAATGAGGATCAAAATCACGTTGAGAAAGAGACTATCTTCCGAATTCTCGCTATATAGTTAAAACTTTAATTTAAACCTATGCAGAGCGTTCATATCTCTCTTGAGAATAGTTATCGGGAAATCATTGTATGATATAACCCCTACTTTTTAGATTTTTATCAATGTTTTGTATTATTAATCATTGCCATATGCCAGCGTATCTATTTAAGAGATAATAAGATGTAATTGCCTTTTCAGCTTTCCAATATATACTCCGGCAAGGACTTCGTTTTTATTAGTGAGGGTCAATTTTATTACTCATATATTACATTTACATTTCACGAATATTTTTTAGAGAGAAATAATTTTCCAATTTCTCACCCTTCATGGTATTTTATTTTGCCATAAACTTATCATCTCATTTCCCTACGATTCCAAATGTCTTTTCTTTGTGAGCAAAAGAAAATAAAGTTTAATTAAGATCTCTTCAGTTTATTTATGGCGCCATTATTTCAATAAACACTTTATATCAACAATTTTATTTGCGTAGATAACAACGTACTTTTATTTGGTGTTTTGCATAAAAAAGTTTTTTTTAAGGAGATTAACAAAGAAAATTTACCATATTGTGTAAAATCCTTATTTTCGCTATTGTTACGCAAAGTATTTAAAATATATCGTAAAATATTTGTATATATGTATCGTTAAAATGACAAGGTATTAAGTTTAAGATTGATTTCTTTTTGTATTCTTACACATATTCCTTTTGTGAACAAAAAGTAAATCCTTGTGCGAATTAACTGAAACAAAACAAATAATGTCTAACTAGAATCTTTCAGGCTTTCTCAGATCACTTGGCGTTATTTTTCTCTTCGAGCGGCATTTTTTAAGTTTTAGACTGCTGGATCCAGTTTGTTTCTGCGCCTTGATAACACGGCTGACAATTGAAATGCGAGTATATTCGCAATCTCTCTGTAAGGCTTGCCAGTGTATTCGTGCCGAGTTTCAATTTTTGTACGCTTGGCGTAGGGGAATTAATCGATAATCAAACAATAATACCTAAGCGCGATAAAAATTTGATACAATCACGGATAACGCAATATATTTCAAAGCCAAAAAAAATTATCAGGAGAAAGGATTTATGTTAATGAACACCACTAAAATGAACTAGTCTGTGGAAAAAATAGAACTCGATTACAACCTGTCCCTTTATTGGGTCTAAAACTGACCGTATGGTAAAAGAAAAGAAAAAACTAAAGCAGTTGATTCAATTCCTTTGCAAAAGGGTGTATGTAGAAATTGAATTTTCTGAATTTAACAAACACAGAGACGTACCAAACGCCATTAGCAACCATTCCATAAAGATTTAAAAAACCCCAACCACATAGAACAACTCTTGAAAAACAATGGAATCATTATTAAAAATATATATAAACTTATGCTCAGCGATATCAATTATGGATGGTTCACAATGTGGTGATCGAGTTTGTAAAAACAACCCCAGAATATTCTACAACTCTAGATCTATGCATAAAATGTGATACATTCAGTTAAAAAGTAAAAATAAGACTATCCTTGATAACTTTGACATACTTCATGTCATTACCACATCAGTCGTTTTTAAGGAAACTTTATAAAAGAGTGAAGGCGGCCCAGATACGCAGCTATATATATATATATATATATATATATATATATATGTGTGTGTGTGTGTGTGTGTGTGTGTGTGTATAAAAGAAAAATTAAGGCAGATACGTATTACATGGTAAATCGAAAGAAGGGGCTATTTCAGGCG
This sequence comes from Ascarosepion bandense, assembly GCA_037127315.1. Taxonomy (NCBI): domain Eukaryota; kingdom Metazoa; phylum Mollusca; class Cephalopoda; order Sepiida; family Sepiidae; genus Ascarosepion; species Ascarosepion bandense. Next base: position 924,160 of record JBBBDQ010000259.1, read on the forward strand.
TATCATCATCAGCTTCCGTCTTTATTGTACAAAAGATTTTACACGAATCTTTTGTACAATAAAGACAGAAGCTGATGATGGTTCGGCTGGAATAGGTCTACACTCCAGATTCACCATGAAATAACGTGTCTGCCTTAATTTTTCTTATATTTGCTCAATATGTATTTATATACATATATATTTAGAACTCTCCTAGAGAGTTATCCTACCACTGTATGTAAAGGATACTATTTTGGATTCTTCTATATCTACACCGCATGCTGATATATATATATATATATATATATATATATATATATATATATATATATAATGTAGAATACTTGGTATATAAGTAAGGTAAATTCCGATAGAGACGAACTCAAAATAACTCAATGTTAAATATATTTATTTAATTTAACAGAGTAATATAATTTAGAAAAAAAAAGATTTTCTACAATTTCATGGCTAATACGTATTTCTCAGCCGAAAAAAAAAACTGCTAGTCCGACCCAAAAGATACAACACTTAATATTATTAAAATAATCCTGGGATAATATATATATATATATATATATATATATATATATATATATATATATATATATATATATATAAAACTTATCTTTACAGGTTTCACAATTCTATGATATTCAAACAAGAAATTAAGAAGTACGGATGCATGTCTATGTTATAATATGTCATTTCAGATTTGATGCTCCATCTTTCAATTTCAACTTCATCTTCCTAAATTTTTATCCAAATAACTGACATAAAAAACTCAAAACATTGAGGCCGTGTAAATTTTTCAAATCTATAAAGAATACGCGTCGCTCTTATGACATTACCAGCCTGCATTGCTGTCAAAAACTGTTTATATATATTTTGTATATCGCGATTATTTGGTTATTCCTCAGCATATTTTAAAAGCACTTATGGCTTCTTTTATTTCTGCGTCTAATAAACGAGTTTAAATATGAGTTGGGCATTAGAAAAATCGTGCTTCAGAGAATCAATCTTCTAAAGTGGTAGAAATGCTTATCAGAAAGCGCACAGATTAAGATTGTAAATTAAATTTCATTTGCCGATCAGAGAGCGAGTCTCTATTACATGATAACTTAAAATCAAATAATAATTGTATGTCACATGCTGAGTTATATCCTTAATCTGCACGATTCTTGCGCACAGAAAATATCTCAGAAATATTAGGCTATTCAGTTTTGATCGTGTGAGAAGACAATAAACATATCAAATGTGCTACTTGGTTTCAATGAGAAAATTAAAAAATGTATAATAGAATTGTTTAACAACTGTTTTAGCGAAATGGAAAAGTTATCGATTGTAACTATTTTCCTCTCCACATCTTGCTTCTTAAAATAATGACTAGCGTTCATACTTATGATTGTTGTTTGAATATTTTTGAAAAGATTGTTAAGCTCAAATATTTAACGATGTGCTGGAAGAATTTCTACAAATGTTTTGTTGTTTGTCGTAGAACAAGTAGTGAGCTTGTTCAGTCATTGTCTGACAAATTATGGTTAATCAGAAAATGAAAATTAGAAAACCGTGAAATTATTACTAGTTAAAACTAGTTAAACATGATTTTAGTTAGATACTCCGTCTCCATACTTGCATGAAAATGTTGGGAATTAAATCCATTTCTAATGCAGAATAACGTTATCGATAATTTTAATCACACGTAAAATTGAGAAAAAATTGACTATTCAAGATTTCCCTTTTAATTAGGAAATCTAGTTACAGCTGTTTTGCTTGGAATAAACTATTGTTAAATATTTCAAGCAGTGTTTTATCCAATCAACGATCTGTTGAAAATGTGAAGCTGTGTCTCTTTTCAAAGTTGCCTCATAGCTAAGATAGCTCTGGAATGTAATCAATGCGATTGCAATCTGGCTAACATGCAGGCTATTCCAGAATCATGATGGCTTTGAGTTTTAAACACACATTGGTGGCAGTAGCACAGTAAATTACGTCATTATCATGCTGGAATACAAAATCCTCTCCATAATGGCCTGTTAACGAATGAGACCAAACTTTCTCTGATACTTGCGCCTGAAACCTAAGCATTTACGTTGCTTTTCATCTGCATCAAGTTAGTTATATCTTTCAGGATAATGTTTCCGTGCTATGAGAGTTCTTTAGCCAAATGGGCGTTTACAAAATGCTCTTCTTTGTGAAAAATGCGGCATTCAACCGAGACCATCTAAATTAAATTTCTCATCTAAGAATTCTTCTTCCTCCTTTGTTCTTTAGTGCAAGTCACTTTTTCCCATGCTTACTAGACGCGATTTTTTTGCGTATGCATTAATAAATTAGAAAGCACAGTAGAGTAATTTACTGCGTCTCGGATTGAGGAATCGAACAGCAGAGATCGTGAACGCTTATTCACTCATCAGTAGATTTAATGATAAATTTTTTAAAAAAGTATCATAGAAAAATGATGGAATTCCAATAAATTCTCTGTAGAGAAAACAGGTGAATATTAACTTTTGTTTTATATTCATTATTCATCCTCTATAACCTGATATCAAGCATTACAGTTACAAATAGTGAAGTAATGAAAACCGGAATAGATTGAAAAATCAAAGAGCTGTGTTCGAACCTCAGTCAAGTTCGTTACATTCCGTTACGTGCTAATAGTATTGAGAAAGTTATGAAGCCCTCTCTCATTCTCCCAGCCAGGGGTAAATATCAGGGTAGACTAGGCTTTATAGCCTTGGGTAGACACTGGTCTAGAAAAAAAAATGAATTCCAAGCCAGCCTGGAGAGGTTTGCGCTTTGTCAGCTTAACTTGATTATTAAACAACGCTACATCTGCGGCGGATGTGCGTTGTGGTACAGTGGATATCGGCTCGGAACGAGAAACCGGGGAGCCGAGTTCGAATTCCAGCTGAATCCATTGTATTCACTGATGCACAAATACCCTTGGGAAAGGTATTAATCCGTCTCTTCCTTCCAGTTATGGGTTAAATAGCAGGACAGATTGGGTTCTATAGCCTTGGTCGGCAACCAGTCTACCGCAGAAAGCAATGGCAACCTACTGCGGGATAATCTTCTGCCCAGTCAGTCATGTCTCTTTCGAGACATGATCGCCCAAGCGTGTATCACGTATGTCACTTAACTGACTGACTTCTGCGGTATTGGGTGCTAATAAACACGAATAGTCTAAGGGTCTTGATATTAATCAAATCCTTGTCTTATTTTAATGTCACAATTCTATTTCATATTTCTCGAAGAAGGTTATATTTTCTTTCTGTATAGCAGCGACTACTGGACAATCTACACAAAAATAAAGGAGAGACTCGAAGCAGTAGAAGAGAACAGAAAGAAGATGAGGATACTATGAATCGAATATGTGAACAACGACGAGACTTGTAGAGAAGGAAACGTAATGGAAACTTATGCTTAACATAAGGAAGAGACAGCTGAAGTCTCTTGGACATTAATAAAGAAAGAGGGCTTGGAGAACCTGATACAGTGCGGATAGAGGGACAGCGAGAGAGGGGAAACAATATGATATTTGATGTGCTTAAGTAAATGTCTGGTAAAGTAGGGTTTAGAAGAAATAGAAAAATATATTGAATTCGAGAAAAGGTTAAGAAAATGTGGAGAGCCATTCTCACCTACGTCCTGGGATACGGCACATAAAAGAAGAAAGAAAAAAGAAGGTGACTGTATATTTTTCTTTTTACTGTTAGATCATCCAATGCAAGCAGCGAGTGATATTTATGGTAGAGTGTTACTGATTGAGAGTACTGTAAGGAACAGGGAAGGGAAAGTAACAAATACATATTATGAGTGACTGTAGAATAGATATATGTTTACCCTGAACTTGACGAGAAATAGATTGTAATTGTCACGGATACATCGTTTCGAGAGAACCGTTCCTAAGTAACAGTTATAAATCGGAAATATGGTTGACCTCCTTTGATCATTTCTTAGTTATACGTTTCTTATCATCTCTAATATAATAATTAACGTTGTATGTGTGCGTATAAATATATATATATATACATTTTAAACATACACTGTTAAATATAAGAGAGAATGAATATCTATTATGTTTAATCATGAGCCGTTCTAAACGTCGTATTTTGGCTTTAATTTTAGTTGAAAATAAAGACAAAAATTCTCCAATATTTGGATAATTTTTTATTAAGTTTGTTCTAAGCTTTCCTTTCACAGGAGGCATCTTCAGAGAGATTATTAACATATTGGGGGCCATCCTCATTAAATCCAAACAACCCACACTTAATAAACTAGCGTTTAAATCTGGTCATAAAACATTACATTGCATTTAAATATATGGTTCTGTTGTCATTTCGCGCTATCACGCGGTGTGACGTCATAGAAGCGCATTGCAAATTTGCGAACTGCGTTTGTTATTTTTGGTAACTATTGCCGTTGCCTAGCAGAGTTTTATGTAAACACAAAATAAAATCGTCGCTGATGGTGGATGTTATTGTGTTACTGTCTTGGTGAGCTCTCTGAAAATGGCACACGTGAGCCGAAATCTTTTTTTTTCACCCCAATTTTATGAGCAAGACACAAAAGCGGGGTGGTGAAAGTAGGCACGGGGTTTCTATTCTTCCCATACATGACATACTATCTCGACATGTAAGTAATATCATTTAACCATTTCGACTTCCAATGGAAGGAGAGGAAACTTACTCTCTATTATTGTCTGCTTGTTCCTATTATATCGTCAAAACACATTGATAAATATTTTGATTAACTAGCTTTGATTAATTCGCTTACTTCTCGCGACAAAAATATTTTTGCACTCATTGTATCTTGGAATCTGTATTTTCCAACTTTTTATCGCTTCGACTACTTTTTCGACAAAATAATCATACTTTCCAATTTTCGAGGAATATCATTTCATCTATATAATCGCTTTAAACTAATACCAGCTATCTGAAAATACGGTTAAAAAAAGCATATCAATTTTGTTCAAAATATATTTAGTTGAATTCATAAAATCGTGTTCCAAATATTTATTTTTCAGCATTAAAGAACCCATGGAGATGTGGATATATCTCTAAACAAAATCAATCAATCTTTCTATTCGATATTGTCCGGATGTGAAACAAAAATACAATGTTTTATATATGCAGTGTTCAAATGGCGATAACTTCTAGAATAACGATGAACAAAGATCTAAATTTTGGTATCAAAAACTAATGAAAAAAATTCTTGCAATACTTATTTACTCCATCGAAATGTATAATCAGTCAACATTTGCATATAAGATAGCAGGGTAACAGGCAGTAAAAACTCATTTTAAACTCTAATTTCTTCATATGTAACGAAGTGAGCTAAAAAAACTTTAGCTGATATTTGAAATGTACTCATTTTGTTTGTCTGATAATGCTGTATACTGACTTATAAAAACACGGTGTGTCGCTGCACAAGTTTTATAACGAAGAAAAAAATTTTAAGCAAAATTTTCGGTTTTCAATATATATTGACTTGTTATCTAAAATATGAATTCGCCTTTAAAATTAAGTCAATTTTTCATCTGCTGTTTATTTTTGATTGTTTTATTTTTATTTTTACTTTAATGTTTTACATTTTCTCTTCGGTTGGCAATCGATTTTGCTTAAAACAATTGTCAGTGAATTTTCATTGCCTTTACCTCGGTGTTCTCTCTTTAAAACAGAATAAATAAACAAAGCAGCAAAAGAACGTGAAGGCATAAAAAATGATGCATTTTTCATAATGTTCTCATTTAGGTTATAATGAGACAAACCTAATTTCCATTAAGGAGAATTTATTTATGTTAAGGCAATGTGGTTATTTTGCTTCAGTCAGTTAAGTGCCATATGTGATACACGCTTGGGCGATCATGTCTCGAAAGAGATATGATTGACTGGGCAGAAGATTATCCCGCAATAGGTTACCATTGCTTTCTCCGGTAGACTGGTTGCCGATCAAGGCTAGAGAACCCAATCTGTTCTATTATTTAACCCATAACTGGAGGGAAGTGACGGATTAATACCTTTCCCAAGGGTATTTCCGCGTAAGTGAATGCAAAGAATTCAACTGGAATTCGAACTCGGCTCGCCGATTTGTAGTTACGAGTCGGTATCCACTGCCCCACAACGCACATTCCGCAACACAACGCACATTCCACACAACAACGCACATCCCATTTTGCTTAATTTGTCCAAAAACGCATTTACCGGAAAAATATTTATTTTTCGTTATTCATTTAGACAAGCGTGGGGACTAGGGCTAAACGCCTGAAGACATAGTCTATCAGGGAGGGGGTTTCTCTTACAGGACTGATAAGGCCATAGGATTTCTTAAAATTTGGTAGTGATTCCCGTTCTATATCTCTGTTACATTACATTAGCTGAATGGTTAGAACATTTGCTTTAAGATCCGGGTTTGAATCTCTCTAATGTCGATTTGTCAGGAAGGCAGCTTCTTGATATTATCAGTCTAGACGAAGCTATACCAGCTCGTTATACTTTTGGAAAGGGCTTGAAAACCATACCACAGTTTGACCCAAAATTGGACAGGCAGGAGAAATGGGTAGAATGTTGTGCTAGCAGTAATTAACAAGGCATCGGGACCGAGAGCTTGAGCGTCCTGGCCTTGTTTAGATATTCGTTCACGCTAAATAACACGCTCTCTCACATAAACTGTTAGTAAACTGTAATGGTTCTGTGGGTGTTGAACAAACACAAACTTGCCTGAGCGGAATCCAGCAACAAGGTTGTGCTAGCAGCCCTAATAGACATAAATGGATAACTAATGTCATGCCATTCATACATATGTATTACAAAATAAGAAACAAAAAACTAATGGAAATACATATTGTTGGAATTTGAATAAACAGCATACTAGAAATAATGTGGGGTATAAATAAATCGAAAACTTTTTTCGGATAATCTTAAGATAAATACATAAGGCGTTCCTGGCCTAAATAAATTCATGTCAAACGTCTTCTTGAGGCATGAAGTGAATGCGAGCCTAGCATCGGGAGCTATACGTTGAATATGTATGTGCATTGTATTGCAGTGGATATATGCTCGGGATGAGAAATCGGAGAAGAGAGTTCGAATTCCAGTTACAATTCGTTGCAAATAATCTTGGGAAAGGTATGAAATCGTTCCATTATCTTGCCGTTATGAGTTAATTAACAGTACAAATTCGGTTCTATCGACTTGATTGGCAACCAGTCTACCGAAGAAACTAATGTGGGAAAATCTTCTTCTCAATCAGATGTCTCTTTCGCCCAAGCGTGCATCACGAATAGCAGTTAACTAACTGATACGTTCAATACACATTTATATGTCCATCTGCTTTCAGTTACGGCCTGGCAGAAAATTTTATTATGTTCTTCGCTTGTGGCAACACTCAGATTCGTTAGAAAATAATCGAAATGTGAATGCAGGAAGAGTATTTGAAGAGACTTTCAACATTATATGCATAGATATGCCGTGAGCATATTTATAACAATCAGCATAGATGTTTCTCTAAGAACATTCTAACACCGAAAGAATTCTATGCCGTCAGCTCAAATTACTGAGAATATATGTTCAGTAGTTTAACTTGAACATAAATATGTGCATATCCGAAAGATCTGTTGTAGATTCGGATTCAGCCGCTTCGTCGTATTATATACATTATCTTTTATCAAATTAGAATAGCAATGTTACTTGTTCTCCAGTGTAAGTTATATAATGCAAGGTATCACCAATAGGACAAAGTACTTTGAATAAACGCCTGAAGAACTAGAAAAGTTTTCAGTGTGCCTTAAGAACTTTTTTAAAATTGTAATTATCTGGACAAGATATTTTACAATTTCTACAACTTCTGAAAAAATGCTATCTTCATTTTCGTCGAAATGAAAAAAATCTATTTTTCTTTTAGATCACAACATAATTTAGAGAGACTGTTCACGCCACGAACTGTTTTTATTTATTGTCATCATATAGATCGATTTAGACGTGGGTTTTGGTTGTGTTATTTTTAAGGTATATGGGTTGTTTAATGCCGAAATCTATTTATTTTGAACGCAACTTTGTTTTAGATAAAACAAATGTAGTGATATAAAACGTAATAATTAACCTATAGATTGGGGGTGAAATGGAATCATACCTTTCCCAAGACTATTTGGCCGTAGGCGACCATAATGAACACAACTGGAATAGGAGCTAAATAGCCCGATTAAAAATTCCGTCCATTACACTACCAGCACATCGAAGCTTACAACACCTGGTATTCCCAAGTAGTTACACATCTAAGTAATAACCAGTTTCGGCGTTGTTTATCTTCGATTGCCGTATGGCAACCGGTTTTTCAACGTGAGGTGGGCGTAAGCCTTGAAAGTAAAATAATGAAGAGTTGTTTCGATTTTGAAGCCCGTCTGTCGAAAACAAGTTATATTAAAGTTTGAGACAATTAATAAAGAATGGGCAAATAAACTTATATTTTTATACTATCTATCTATCTATCTATCTATCTATCTATCTATCTATCTATCTATCTAACTATCTATCTATCTATCTATACAATTAAATATATATTTTTATTTAAATTTATATAGTTTATATCGCGACACGGACATTTTTATGTTTCGAGATTTTTGCCTTGTCTTCAGGAAATGTTATCTCATTGTTGTAAAAATAATTTTCATTTGAATATAAGAAACAATACGTTTGTTATTTATGAATATGGAAAGACAGAAACAATTTTCTGTGTTCAGTTTAACTAATCAGAATAGAGATCCACTTTAAATTTGAAAAAATGTTATATTTTGGGAAATATATGATTTCTTCTTTCAGTCTTAACGGCAATAGTGGCAGTCGATCGAAACCTCTTACTAGATTGCATTTACTATGATGTATCCATTATTGTTACAGAATTATTCTCTTCGTTTTCTCTGTATCCCGTCACTTTCTAAAAACATTATATTTTTATCTGACTTAATAGGACCTTTCAGTGTAATTATACTATTTTTATTTCGATTCAGAATGCGTTTTATTCTATTTTTTCATAAGACACTTAATTTGTTAAATTTTAATAGCTGTTTATTTATTAAAAATTTTAATATCTATTTTATTATTTTCATAAAATCTATTATATTTTTATATACAAAATTTTTAATATCATAATTTCAATTTTTTAAAATCTATTTAATTTTCATAAGTTTAAATATCTATTTAATCACTTAATAACCATTTAATTATTATTCTTTCTTCAAAAAACAAATTATTAAATATATGTAAGTTAGTAAATATTTTTATGAAAATTCTTCTTAACCGTATTCTAAGGTGAATATTTTGCAAAGTTAACATATGATATTTATTTCATTACGTTTATTCAAAATATTTTTCTTAAGAAATTTAACATTATATTTTTATATAGGCACATGTGGCATGGGTCATTTAAAGACTTACATATTGTAGCTTTTTAAAAAAATTCCATGTAAATATGGGAGTTTTTTTTGTTTCTTTTAGATACCAATACTATTTCGATAGCGGTGTTCTATTTCTGTATTTATTATTATTAAGTGAAAACATTTGTTGAAAAAATCGTTTTTTCAGACTACCTACAAAAATCTTTATATTACTAGGGTTTTCCATGGACAAAATACTACATTTATATGTATTCTGTAAGGCACCTGTTTTCCAAAGGACAATGTATAGGGTTTCTACAATTTCGTTTATTATTGTCCAGATTAATGATTTCAGTCATTGGAAAAAAAATTTTCAATTAGATTTAAATTTTTAATTTAAATATTATTATGATTTTTTATAATTTTTTCCGAATTATCTGTAACTTAATTATAATTTAATTTTAGATTGATTTTTATTTAAAATCTTACTTAATGGATTATTATTCGGAAAGTGTTTCTTAATCAAAGCGAAGATATTTTTTTCTAATTTACACCTAACCAGAGCGTGTTTACCAAATAATATTTCTCTTCCAATTTCCTTCTTCGGGGTAGATCTTCTTTTTTCAAATATTTAATATTGGGGCTTTAATATCCACTAGTTTTTAAAACAGTATTACAAAAATTACTATGCTTATTATACACTTCTCTGTTTGCTGAATTTCTACTAATTTTATATTATGTTTAATAATGGATAGAGGATGATTAGATTTTGGGTAGATATATATAAAGGATTTGTGTTTGTATTTTTTATGGTCGGTATACATACTTTTCTAAATCTAAAGTCACATTGAGGAAATCTACATTTTATATTTGTAATAACAGTCACTTTCAAATTAAATTTTTAAATTCTCTATATATTTTCTTTCTAATTTTATCAAATTCAAAATTTGTGGAATTCCTCACTACCGTAAGGGCACCATCCCCGTATAAGTCAATATCTTCAGTATTTATATCCTTTATGGACTCTGAGATTGTATAATCCAACTCTGATTTGATCGACTCGGCAGAATATAAAGATCCCATTATTATATAATAAAAAAGTTGGAATTAATTTTTTCCTCTGTTCATTTTTTTATGAATGAGAACAGATTTTTTTTTGCATTCATTATTATGTTTCTCTCCGCCTCCGATAAATACGAATGCATTGGCTAATGCTAATGTGGCGACAAATAGTTTCCTTGATATCGATGAATGATATTCCTCAATATTGAATTGGATAAAAGTTGATTGTTCCTTTATTTTACATAACCAGTTTGTTTCATTGGTGGTATTATTCCATACGCTTAATTCAAGGTACATCATAATTTGCTTATTTACTCTTTCGAATATATATTTGCGAATTTTTTAAATCTCAGGTCTTATGGGATTTATCATCCTAGTGGTAGGATTTGTATTAAAACTACGTTTATGGTATTTTATGGTGATATAACACTTCTTTTGTTAGTTTTGTAACTCTATCACACATTTTCACTTTATCAGTGATTGTTTTACTACAAGTATTTATTACTGTCAAGTAAATTATCCATGTTATTCTTACCTTTCATAATTCTTGGTTAAATTTTTCATAATCAGAATAGTGTTTTCCTTCTGTGTTACCTCATAGACATTTACTGTTTTATCCGATTTCATGAATATTTTATCAGTCATTTTAATTTAGTAGCGAAAGAAATTAAAACATCTGATGAAATATTCATGAAATCGGATAAAACAGCCAATTTCTATAACGTAAAGTAACAAGATGAATAAAATGACATGAAAGGAAACAATATTCTTACATATAACCTGCCTGTCTCTGTCCTACCGACCAGACTTGAAATTATAGAAATCTGAGTCCTCTACATGTTTTTCTGAACTTTTAAGCCCCTGATGAATATTCATGAACGTTCTTAAACTAAAAACTTTGATAAACAAATGACATCCTCGGTTTCTTATATAAGCACGTGAAACAAAATATTTTCTAAATTTGCTTTTTTAATGTCTATCAGAATAAACAACGCGTCGACTAAGAATAGATATTCTTGTTCTTCATCAGTGAATATTGGCTTGGAACGAGAAATCGGATAGCCGAGTTCGAATTCCGGTTTAATCCGTTGCATTCACATACGGTCAAATACCATTGGGTAAGATATTATTCTGCCGATTTTCCCTTACAACTACGGGTTAAATAGGAAGACAGATTGAGTTCTATAGCCTTGGTTGGCAACCAGTCTAACGCAGAAAGTTATAGCAATCTAGTGCAGGAAAATTTTCTGCTCAGCCAATCGTGTCTCTTTCAATATATGTTCATCCAAGCGTGTATCACGTACGGAACTTAACCGACTGGTATATATAGATATAAACTTAACCGACTAATATATATATATATATATATATATATATATATATATATATATATATATATGTATAAACTTATTTCCAAATGGAAATTTGTCTGTCTGTGTGTGTATGTGTGTGTCTGTGTGTGTATGTGTGTGTCTGTGTGTATGTGTGTGTGTTTCCGTTACCTATAGACACCGTAACGGCTGAACCAATTTTCTTGAAAATTTACACAGTTGTACTATAAGCGTCTGCGAGTGTTCTTAGCTAGGTTTTGTGTCGAGGTACCCCGATAAATATCGAAAATCGATAATCGGAAAAATAGGGTGATAGAAGGAGTGGTCCGATTTTAATCTAATTTGATACACTCATAGATAAAGACATAAGTAACGAAATTCAGAAGTTTCAAGGTTGCAGTTCTTACAGTAGTGCATAAAATTGATAAGATATGTATATATAAAAGGCAGATGTTTGTGTGTGTATGTGTGTGTGTGTGTGTGTGTGTGTCTGTCTGTCTGTCTGTCTGTTTATCTGCCTGTATGTCTGTGTTTTTTCAGCCCTTTTATTTTAATTTTTGCTTCGGGTTTGGCTCTAAGTAAGTATAATTGTAGTTCTTAGTCTCAGCCATGATGCCATTTACTCAAAGAACTTATTTAGCCTTCAAAATTCAGTTTACGACGAAAAATACTTATTTTATATCGATACCAGGAAATCAAAATTTGACTTACATCAGTTCATTTTTTTTCAGTCTACCGTTTTGCTTTAACTGGAAACAACTATTGCTTTTTAGACTTTCGTGCCAACGTCCTAAGAGTCTGAGCTCCAGGACCATGGATTAGTTTTAAAGCTTTCATTACACCCGAGCATAATGCTAGTATATATATATACTGCTAGTATATATATATATATGTATAGAGAGAGAGAGAGAGAGAGAGGGGGGGAAATAGAAATAGTGTGAAAGAGAGTCAGGCAGACATATTCATAGACACGTCTATCTAGACTTTATGATGTCGATCTTTTCTTGGTTATGAAGACTTCAGAATGTAAAATTGTTTTTGTTCACTTGTACCTTTAATAGAAGTCTTGCTATTTTCATTTCTTATTTTCTTGATAATGCGTTGGATGAAAGAACATGTCAATTGCCTTTAAGTGAAAATCAGATTAAGTTGCTCGATTATATTTTTTTTCAATTTCAGTCAAGTGATGTTATTTTCGGTGCAAAGATCGTTCTTACGTGACATCAACTGCCGATAAATCACGTACTTCGATGAAGGTGGCGCATACATAGAAGAAGAGATTAAAATCAAAGGAACAGCGCTTCTTGTTCAAGTATTTTACTTGTTCGATAATTGGATACAATAGGGTTATTTGTATCAATTACCGCTCTTCTCAAACATCAAGTAAATATAAATCCAAAATAAAAAACGAACATCTACGTTTCGGCGCTTGTATTTGCGCTTGTCTGTTGTTACTAAACTTTTTCTTGCTTTTCTAATACTCTAACCTAGTAATACAATAATGTCTATCCTTTGTAACCTCTTCCCAATTCAGAATTTTATACTCATGTATTTAATATCGACATGGTTTTTGTCATGTTTTCATAAATCAGTTGGAATCATTCCTCCTATTGATATGAGGGTATCTCTAAATTTTTTAGTATCAACAAAATGATATATAAAACAACTGCTTAGGAATCTGTATAGGCAAACGATATCAGCACGCTTTCATAATAAACTAGTTTATATACGAGTCATATATATATATATATATATATATATATATATATATATACAACAGTAAAATAGATCAGTCAAGGGTTATTTATTAAATACTCAATGCACAATGAAAAAACTGAATATGCTGATCCAACAAGATATTAAAAGAGCAAACGTTCATCACATCTTGCTAGTCCTGGTTTCAAACATATCGGTTGCATCGGAAAGAAAGGGTAAACTGCATTTCTTGACGCGTCTTATACACACGAATGCCGAAGTTTACAATGATCCAGAGGGAACGAACAAGAGAGAGAGTAATCGTCAAGAATTTCGGATTGCATTTACTGCCTAATAAAACCAAATATGGTTGAAAGCTTGGTAGCAATTAATTGGTGAACATTTAGTTCTTTAATATCAGTTAAGTGCCATACGTGATACACGCTTGAGCGATCATGTCTCGAAAAAGATATGACTGACTGGGCAGAAAATTATCCTGCAGTAGGCTGCCATTACTTTCTGCGGTAGACTGGTTGCCGACTAAAGCTATAGAACCCAATCTGTCCTGTTATTTAACCCCTAACTGGAGGGAGGACACGGATTAATTCCTTCCCCAAGGGTATTTGCGCGTCAGTGAATATAGAGAATTCAACTGGTATTTGAACTCGGCTCGCCAATTTTTCGTTCCGAGCCGCCGACCTATCATATATAATCATATATGTTCTTTAATATATATATATATATATATATATATATATATATATATATATATATATACCCACACAAAGAGCGAAACCTAAGTATGCGCACTATCAGAGTCTCCTCCTCAGGAAGGAAATATCTTCGGCCTACATATTTAAGTTTTTAATTTTGTATTGATCACTTTTATCTTAAGATAAGCTGTTTTCTGCCTCCCTTTGTGTTGGCACACACGCACACACACATTTATATATATATATATATATATATATATATATATATATATAGGAACCCGTAGTTTCATATTTCGGGAAAAAACAAAATCTAAATCATATATATATATATATATATATATTGATTGATTGATTGATTGTTTAATACTTTGTTTTTGGTCCTAATAGGCTTAGACCAGTACACATTTGTATTAAAAAAGTGTTCTATACAATTATATTGTAGAACGTTTGAATATTTTTCATTTTTAAACGAGTTATTTCGCTACCTTAGTTTCTACCATGAGTGGTGTCTTCAGGCGATTTTTAACTTAGCACAACTCTTTTTAAATCCAGTACCCGTATTGGTACACAAAATACAAATATAAATATAAATCGGTTACGAAAAAACGTTTATTATTTTGATCAGAACACAGAACTATAAAGCTTTTTGAAATTATTCAAAGAACTATATTTTGACATTAGAGTGGACACAAATATTAAAGTGGTACAATATTTAGATGTGAAACTTAATTTACAAACTGGAAATGTCTCACCATACATGAAAACAAACACTAAGTATCATATATGAATACAAAGTCCAATTATCCAAATAATATAATTAAGCACATTTACAAAGGCATAGAACACCGACTATCTAATAATTCGTTTTTACAATATAATTCTCAACCGAACAGACAAATCGAAAACAACAATAGAAAACGAAAAATTATCTGGTTCAACCAATCACTTAATTTAGAAGTAAAGACCAAAATAGAACATATATTTTTTAAACTAATAGATAAGTACTTTCCAAAAAAAACAAAAAAAAAACAGAATTAAACAAAGTTTTCAACAGAAACACAATCAAACTAAGTTATAGTTGCACTAATAATTTAGATAGTTTCATAAAAAAATCGCCACAAATTTAAATAGCATCGTACAAAACAAAACCACCAACAAAGAATGCAACTGCAGGGACAAAAATAAATGTCCACTTCAAGGTCTCTGCAACCCAAAAGAAATAATTTATTAGGCAGAGGTACATGACCAAGATGGCCAAAACAAAATAGACACTTTTAAGAACAGGTTGTTCAACCAGAGATCTACATTAAAAAAAATTTAAAAACTGTACAAAATTGGCTAACCACGTCTGGAAATTGATATCAAATTATGAAAAAGATCCACACATAATGTGGAGCATTGTAAAAACAGCCAAGCCTTACAATGGTGGACAAATATGTAGACTTTGCCAAGAAGAAAAATTAGAAATTATGAAATACCCAAATAAAGACGAACTCTTAAATGAAAGAACAGGAATTATGACTAAATGCATCCACACTAAGAAATATCTCTTAGGTTCATACAACCATGGATGAAAACGTCATAAGTCGTTTGAATTTAAACAATGCGCATTCATAAATTTTCTACCACGTGAACGTTCAAATAAAATAACGTTACACGAGCGTTCTTGAAAAGAAAAACGGTAAAAGTTAAAATCAGTTATAAAAATTGCTTGAAGACACCACTCAGGGCATAAACAAAGGTAGCGAAATAACTCGTTTATATATATATATATATATATATATATATATATATATATATATAAGTAAATATTGCTGTCATCACCTTCTTTATGTATATGCAGCCCATTAGTTCATTATGGATATGTGTAAGAAGTATTTTTCTGTATTTCAACTGAATGCTGAATGGAAATTATTTTTTAATATTTTTTTGAAAAATATTTGACGGTGGAATTTTGACTTTATTATAAGTTTGTGTCACTATTGTTAAAGCGAATTTTTGTCTTTAAATTATATGAACGCTTATTCCTGGAGGTTTCGGGATTCATTTCAAAAGTTTTTTTTTTTTTTTTTTTTGGGTCTCGAGTACAAATTTAAAAATGTTGTTGGATTTGAACACTTCCATGGGCATAAAAAAAGCTGATTTAATAAAAGCTGATTTAATTAAGCTAAAGTCCTCTTTTGAATTAGATTTTTTTATGAGGTTCCCGCTAGTTCTGATTTGATGAACCACATAATCTTTGATAAATTACCCAATATGTTAAAAACGGAAATTATAAATCTAGCTGGTACCAATTATCCTAGCCTACATTTCATCATGTACCAGTTTTCGGACATTATAAAGAAAATAGAATATACTTCTTTAAAGTATTCGAATAAACCCAGATTTCCCCCTCATAATATACCTTATGCTACTCAAGATCACATGTCTAGTAAGACGTGCCTGCAAAATTTCCACACTAAAATGTTACCAAAACAGAAGTATAAATATAATTTATGTCCGTCAAACTTACATGTAATGTCAATATGTAATAAATATCTCTCTGTAGAAACTAAAAGAAAATGATGTAAGGATCTGGGTTTGTGTGACCGATATGCCAGACCAGATCACTCATCTAAACAATGTTTAGGTGTTAAAGAGTTTTTTAAACCTTGTAAACTTTGTAGTAAAAATACTCATTTTTGGGCTCTTTGTCCTAATAAAGTCACAACTTCTTCCAATATTTGTTTGAGCTCGGCTCTTATAGAACATGACCTTCTTCTTCCGATCTTTCAAGTTATGGTAATTAAGAATGAAAAAGTTTAAGTGTTTGATAGACACTGGAAGTCAGAGGTCATATTTTCCTTCTAAAGTATTAGAGAATTTGGCCTTATCTTTTGATGAATTCCCTAAAAAGAAGTTTGATGCAAAAACATTTATTGAACAAAAAACTAAGTCTCTTGGTGAGATAACTTTAAATTTACTTGTGAGAGATAAAAACATTATTCATAATATCTTGATTGATGGCAATTTTGTTTAGATTTTTCTATCAAGCATCTACCTAGAGTAGTTCAGGGCTTTAGCGATGCTGGATACAAATTGGCCGCTGACTTTTCGAACATAAAAAGATATACCATCAATGTTGATGAACTTATTGGTATTGATATTATACAATACATGGAACCTCTAAGAAAAATAAATTGCTTGAGAGGTGTAGCATGGAAGATATCCTCTGGAATAATTCCCTTTGAAAAAATATCAGGCTTTTTACATGAAAAAAAATTGTTCGGTTGGTAATGACTGTGTTCCCGAAAACAGCTTTAGTAGTATGGTCGCAGCTCACAATTCTAATATTAACAATTGGGTTAATTTTGTTTTAGATCCTAAACCATTTCATGCTGACCCCCTTAAAAATATTTTTGAATATACTTCCGTTGAAAGGAATTTAGAAAAGATGTTTTTTCTGGAATCTATTGGTATACAGGAAGAATCTTTGAGCGGGTATGATGACCAGAAAATTAAAGAATTCCAAAGATCTATTGTTTATAAAGATAATTCTTATTGTGTAGATATTCTTTGGGACAAAGAAAAGCTTAGTAAGGTACCTTCTAATCATAATGTATCTTTAAGTTTGTTGCATAGAGTACTAGGTTCTCTAGAGAAGAAGGGTCTACCAGATAGTTACACGGAAACCTTTCTTGAACAAGAAAGGGGGGTATAATATAGCGACTGGTAGTGTCGCCAGAACATTATCATAAATTCATGTGGATCTCTCGTCGTCCAGTAATTAAAGAAAATGAACCGTGTTCCACTAAAATTATGTCTGTTTTTAATTGTTCGTTGAAAACAAACGGTGCTCCCTCTTTAAACGAAGCTGTTTATCCAGGGATAAATTTAATCAAAAATATGCTGGATCTTTTAATTTATTTCTGCAGTAACGAATATGTATTTCTAGCTGACGTCCGCAAAGCATTCTTATTGATTAAATTAAAAACTGAAAAAGATAAGAATAGATTATGTTTTTTTATGAAAGTTGGGGATCAGTTGGTCTGTTTCAGATATACAACGTTCCTTTTTTGATTTGTGGCTATTTCCTTTATACTCAACTTTTTAATACAATTCCATTTAAAAGGTTGTCCGAACAACGAATGTGCGAAGATGTTAAGCATAAAATTTTATGTGGATAACTTAATTTTCACTAGTAATTCTCCTTATTTATTACTGAAAAGCTATTTTGACTCTGTTAGTATAAAGGGTGAAGGTAATTTTCACCTTAGGTTTTGTAATTCAAATTCAGACAAACTAAGAAAACAAATGGTTGCTGACAATACGATGGTAGATTACGGCAGTGACCTGGAAAAATGCTTGGTTATAAATATGATTATCTAAAAGACGTTTTAAAGCTGAACGTCAAAATAATCGATTCTTCTGCAAATACTAAAAGATACTCTAGCGCGGTTGAGATTAAGCGTTTATTGGATTCCACGAGCTAGACAATCTGTTAAAGCTTACTTGGCTAGTTGCTTTGTGTGTAAAAGATATAACGCACTTTCTTTTATATACCCTAAATTAACAAATCTTCCAAAGTATAGGATAAATTTATTGAGGTCTTTCCTTCATACTGGAATGGATGTTGTTGGACCTTTATGGATCTGTAGGAAGGAAGAAAATATAAAATTTTACTTGCTTGTATTTACATGCCTTAATGTAAGGGCTATAAATATTGAGCTGTTGGAGGATATGAACATGAAGTCCTTTGTTTTAGCCTTGATCAGATGTTTGAATCTGTATGGTATTCCTGAATACTTATATTGTGATAACTCTAGATCTTTCATTTCTGGTTGCAATATTATAAATCAGTTTTTAAATTCTTCCGACTACAAAAATGGATTTGGAATTTTCCAAATTAAACATCTTACTATTCCGCTATATACCCCATGGTTTGGTTACGTATAGGAGAGAATGATTAAAACCATAAAAACTGTTTATATAAATCTATAGGTAGAACCAAAATGAATTTGTATGAGCTGCTGACTTTGTCATCAGATATTCAAAGTGCAATTAATTCAAGACCTCTTACTTACAGATGTTTGTCTAATTCCGGTGTAGATATAATTTCACCTATTAATTTAAACAATCGTATGTTAAAGAAGGCCTAATACTCAAAATAGAAAAAATAATGATTGCATTAAAACTCCCAGTAGAATAGACATTGTAGATTATCTTGATAATAGAGATATATTGCTAAAGAAATTTCACAGACTTTGGTATGATGAATACCTTCTTAACTTGAGAGAACAATGCAAAAGCCTTCATCAATAGCATTTTGTTAAACTGAAAGTTAATGACGTAGTGCTTATTAAAAATCCTGCTAAAACTCGACCCCATTGGCTTTTGGGTAGGGTCATAAATTTGATAATTGGTGACGATGGTAATGTGCGTTTAGCCAGTGTTAAAAAAGTGATGATAGTATACAGATTCATTCCATCTTTATCCTATGGAATTGTCATTGACACACGGCCATCAAACGTAAGTTGTTGTTGATGAAGCAAAGTATTTTTATCCTGTTTCTACTATTTATAGAAACACCTAGTTTAATAGAAAAGTCTATTTCTTTAAAAAAAAAAGACCAGCCTCTGTGACCCATGTATATAATGTTTGATAATAACATTTGAGGGTCTATAGTTGTTTTTTTGTCTTTCTAAAACTATTTGCTGTAAACACTTGATAAGTGTATCAAGTGTAATTCATAAATTTTCTTGTATAACTATTTGCTGTACACACTTGAATATATCAAGTGTGAATTGTAATTTTTTATAGTAATGTCCACATCTAGGACATGTAATAATATATCATTTCTGAAAATGTTTCTAATTTTGTAATATTTTCGATCAGTCTCAGAATTTGAAAAGTACATATCTATTGCTTAACTTTTTCATATGCGATAAACCTTTAGGATTTCATGGCATTTTTTGTCTTGGAAGAATGTAAGAATTATTTTTCTGTATTTCAACTGAAATAGTAAGTAATTTATTTCAAGTTAAAAATTATAGTTTTTATAGCTTGAATGTAAATGGCTCTTTTAACTTTTCGCCTATAATATGAAAGTCACTTATATAAAAGTGTGAATTTAACCTATTGTTTACATTATGCGGATATAATTTACGTATATATTATTTTAGAAAAACATCGGTATTTTTTTTTCTATGTGTAAAATCTTTAATATATTATAGGTCAAAATTTAAAAAATGAGCTTTATTAATACTGTCTTTTTTTTTAAATGCAAAAGGCAATGTAATTTGGTTTCCGTTGTGTATATTTTACAGAAAATTTTATCAACTGCTTATAACCAGTCAAAGGTAAGTAACTTACATTTCAGTAAGTCTTCCTTCTAAACTAATTGTAAAATTTATTTTATATTAACATTTTTTAAAAATCTGTTACAACGTTTATCGATGTGGCGTAAATAAATTTTTAAGCAGTCTCTATTTGTATGATTATTGTTCTTTTGCCATTAATAAGATTGTTTTTTTGGATTAGACTCACGGAATCTATAATTCGTACATCAGATAACAGTAACAGTAATTCCTAAAACCCCAGAGAAATTTTATAATTAATTATTTTTTCTCTTATTTTCTGCTTATATAATTTGTTTATAATCAATAAAATGAAATTTATATTAGATTCTTTTCATTCTGTTTAAAAAAGAGATTTAATGTCTACTGTATTATTCTAGCGGTAATTGTTAGGACCTTAACTTTTAAGTCGTATATTATTTTACGGTTAATAGAGTTGAAATAATTGTAGGCCCGAATGCATTTTGTGGCTAGTGCTGTTATCATTTGTTATCAATTGTTATTATTACATTTGTGTTTATGCGAACATTCCTAGTTTGTCAATTTGTTTAATATGGACTTATTCATTGTTTCGGATTATTTACTAAATTTTTTTATTTATCTTTTATATACTTGTTCGTTTTTAGTTCTGCATTTACGTTACGTTCTAATAAATATATTCGTGTCTACATTTTGACATGAGTTCTAATCGTTTATGTTGTGTTTGTGCTGTTCTGGGAATATAATTATATCTATTTCTACTCCAGATAAAATTTAATGTTTTAGGATTTATTTTTGTAGTGTGATGCTCCTTTCTTTATTTTCAATTTTAATTTTCTGTGATTTTGTTTTTGATTTTAATTTTCCATACATGATTAGCAAACATTTTGCTGTGCGCGTATTTACTCATTGTCAAGGATATTTTGTGTCTGCACCTTCGTTATTTCAAGGGTTTTTGATTTCTTAGTTCTCTGCTGATTTTACAGTGAGTTGATCATTGTTTTGTAAGCAATTTCCGTTTGGGGTAATCTGTTCTTTCTTCTGTAGTCACAAATGAATTTAATTTGCGCGGGCGGTTTTGTTGTTTACTTCTGCTTTTTGGTATTTATTTAAGTCATTTTCTCGGCTCTCTTTCTCTCTCTATCTCTCTCTCTCACTCTCAGAAAGTGTGACCGACTTCTGCTCAGTAGAGTTGCTGTATCAATTACAAGTTGGCTTTTTGAAGGAACGGAAATATGCTTGAGCAGGTGTCTGCAAGAAGAATTTCTTATCCTCCGTAGCAAATGGTTATATTTGAAAACAAGTAGCTGCTAAATATATATTAGTCATGTGCATTTTTATTAGAGGTTGAGTATCTTTTAATCACCAAAATCTTTCTGGTGCAGACTAAACTTGCTATGAATGAAACATTTCAGAAAACACTTGGTAAGATTTTTAGGTGATGTACAACTGTAATGAGCGACCTTATCAGCCCATTTCCTTAGCCCACGTTACAGTGTTTTTGCTTTTTTTTATCTTAAAATGATCTCGTTCTACCTATCTCATATTCATCCTCAATGAAGTTTCTTTTAGCGTCCCAGTTATTTATCCATCCTGATCCAGCCGTTCGATCATCCATAAGGTTAGTATTAGCTTTTATTTATATATGGAAATATTCGCCATTCATTGACCGAGTAGCCAGTGCTACTATCTGTAGAAATTTAGAAAAGATTACTTGTAAACCCATTTCTCAGAAAAAAAGGCATATCAAGTCCATTAACTGTCATCCTTTTTGCCGTAATTTATGGGTGTTTCCTTTTTAACTTTTTGCTTGAAGTAATGCGGAACATTTTGGTTTTGCCATTTTTTCATCTTTGTGTTACAGTTGTTGCTGTTGCTGAAATTCCTCAAGTGATGTGCTTTAGGTGAAGTTCCTTGTTTGTCATTCTGTAGCTTTCAGGAGAAAATACTTCGCCGATTTTATCGTAAGTCATGTTCTAATGGCACACAATCGTAATTATCAGCAGTAAAAAACAGGAACAGTTTCTCAATGCAAGGTGAATGCGTAAGGTACAAGGTCATTTAAAAGTACGAAATTCAAATGCGTATTTCCAAGGTTAGTAAAAAATCACATCCCCTTTGGAAGACGAGGAACATAATCTTCGTCCATATTTTGGTTGGAGAATTATCGATAACAATATTGAAAATCAGAGGAATTGTCATTCTTAATAAATTAATATCGTAACAGAATGTTGATTTGCATAACTATCACAGTATGAAGTTGCAGATTAATTTTAAAGAAAATTAAATCTTGGTGGCTTTTTTACCTTACTTGAAATGATTAAAATAAGTTTATGGTCTTTGCAGAAATTTGAAAATCTTTATTTCATTTAACTTAAAATGATCTATAAATGAGATTCATATTTGTCTTCAATGTAATATTCTCTGACACTCAGTAATCCCTTGCAGCTTAGGAACTTTATTGCCCTGTTTAGGTAGAAATGATTAAATATATATTACGTTACTGCATAAAATTTAATATAATTGTTGATTAAATGAAAACAGTTCTTTGATTTTACCAAGTATTTCGGCAATGCAGTAATTTAATTAATCGAATTAGTACTTTTTGCTTCATACAAGTGAAATTGGATAGGCGGGTGGATATTGGCTGGGAAATATGAATGAGAAAGCTGATTTAAAATTCTCTGTTTTCATTTCTATGCTATTATGTGCAGAAGGCATGAATGTGCAGAAAGCATGAATCTAAGTCGATATCCATCTATATTTTTAATTTTAAAAAATCGGGGTTCTCTCAATTTGAGTCCGCATCCACTGTATCAGAAGAGCTACTGGGAAGATAAACAGAGAAAAAAAACCATACTATTATATTTCCCAAATAACCATGGTAACTCAGAGAGCGAGCGAGCGAGAGAGAGAGAGAGAGAGAGAGAGAGAGAGAGAGAGAGAGGGGGGGGGGAGAGAGGGAGTAAAGAAAACTAACCCGAGGACACCCATGATTGTGTCTAACTTCTGAAGGAACATTAAAAGTAAGTACAATATTCAGATGTTTTGATATTTAGATCTAGCTTATTTTCGGAATTATCTCTTTCGCTTTGTAAAATTTTATATTTAAGTCACCAATATCTTACCAAGAAAGTGGATTTCTTTTCCACAAATGCGGAACATTTTGGTTTTCCTACCATTATAGTCATTGGCAATTTAGAAGTTTTATGTTTGTCAAATAACGTTTGAGATATTAATTCTGCTTAATTTTTTTTTCTTTTGATTATAGCAATAGAATTATTCGGAATGTTAAATGTATATCTGTCGTAAATTTCATTGACGTCATCAATATTTGTACAGTCGCGTTGATGTTATCATGAATTCTAGCTCGTGAGTCGAACATGTTATCTTTGAATCGCTGTCAAAATGCTTTAATAATTATTTTAATGAAAATTAATTAATATGATTAACACTGTCTATTCACCAGATTCCATCTGTTCTAAAGATTCAATCAATAGAATGAAATCTGATGAAAAGCGATTTTATTTTTGAATCTTTATACGCCTGTTAATAATATTAAAAAATTAAAAATGGTTAACTGAAAATATATCTGAAAACCTACATAGAATTTTCAATACTAGTATGTTAAAAAGCTTTCCTATTTTTTACCTTTAAACAATTTTTTAATTTTGACATATGTTTCAAATTGAACTGTTATCATACTGTGGGGAGATAATTTAATAGATTAAAATCATTGGTTCATGAATTTGGCAAAATTCTAATCGTGAGTTAAATCATTGGGACATTTAATGTGTAACTGGATTTAACAGAAAAAAGGTGAACAATAACTTAGCGACTAAATTAAAGCAAGATTGATTATCAATAGACATGGGCACTGGAACAAAATATATCAACCAGCTTAGATTAAATAAAAGATCCAATTCAAAATTCCTGAATGTTACCTAGATGTACAAGCATCTGATACTAGCGGGGGGAACAACGAAAACAACTGAGATTTAATGATGGGTCAAAAGTTTGTATGTAAATAATAAATAATATAACCTCTTGGCAATTAAATAAATTTAAGTACTTAATGCTCTAAGGATGGTAACGATACACTTTTACAAGTTTAGATTTTTAGATGTAAATATTACTAACATCAATATTTTTATAGCTAAAACTGTCAATTAACTTAAAAATATAAACTCGTTTGTGTTAGTTTCCAACATCTAACACCGTAAGTGTCAGCGGGACTTGTTAGTACATTATGTTCTTTTTACAAACGAGCGAGCGCGTGCCGTCAAAAAAGAACGACAGAATATTCATAACAATATGCAGTCTAAAATATATATGAAAAAGATGCGAGAAACAGTGAAAGATTTGCTTAAAGTGTACAATTATTATTATTATTATTATTATTATTATTATTATTATTATTATTATTATGTCATTTTTCATCATATTTCGATTTCTGCTTTGGTCTCAGTACCAACCAAGTCTGCGGGGAGACATAAGGCAGGTCGTGGCGTGTTGTTATGACTCCATTTCATGTTTTTTCTATCTTCCCTATCATCCCTAGCATTACATAGATAAAGTTTTCCTTAGTGTGTGGGCTGTACTTAATAAGACAATTTTTTGTATATCTCTTAAGCTGGGGTTTCCAGGGATTCTTTCAATGTGTTGTTTTGTTCCATTTTTTATCATTCCAAGTGCACCTACTACCACTGGCACAACTCTTGTTTTCAATTTCCACATTTTTTCTATTTCAATTTCCAGGTCTTTATATTTTGACAGTTTTTCAAATTCCTTGATTGCTATGTTACAATCCGCTGGACAAGCCATATCAATTAATAGACAAGTTTTCTCCTCCTGGTTTTTAACAATAATGTCTGGTCTGTTTGCTTCAATTTTTCTGTCTGTGTAGATGGTGTAATCCCATAGAATGGTTACATCTTCTATTTCTGTAACAGGTGCTGGGTGATGTTCATACCAGTGTTTGTTTACAGATTTTCCATAATGTTTGCACATTGCCCAATGTAAATATTGCCCAACTCTATCGTGGCAATTTTTATATTCATTTGGAGCAAGCACAGAACAGCCGAGATTAGGTGGTCTATTGTTTCTTGGTGCTTATAACAAAACCTGCATTTTGGATCCATATTATTATGCACAATATTTGCCTGAAAATTTCTAGTGAAAAGATTTTGGTCTTGTGCTGCAAGAATAAAGCCTTCAGTTTCAGACTTTAATCCAGATGCACGTAACCATCGATGAGTATTAACTTTGGATTTATTGGCATGTTCTGGATATTGGCCATACAGAGGTTTGTCTTGCCAGCGCTGTTTCATCTGTTCAAGAGCTTTATCTTTGGCTTTCATTTTCATATTTTTTGCCGCAATAGTTGGTTCTTGGCTTCTGTTTTGCTTTTCTACAGAATCTACTAACTGTAAATCTTGTTTGTATTTACAGCCTTCTTTTATTATTGAATATTTTTTCTTTCTTATTATTGAATATTTTTTCTTTCTTTCTTCATGTTGCCTTACTAATTGTATCATCCAATCCTTTGTTGTTTCTATGTATGTTAGTAAGCCAATAGTTGTTGTCTTGTATGACAATTCCAGCTGAATAAGACCTCTTCCACATTCTTTACGGGGTATGTATAGACGGTCTACATCAGCCTTTGGATGATGCATCTTATGCTTAGAAAGAAGCTTTCTTGTTTTAGAATCCATTCGCCTGATGTCGTTTAGAGTCCAGTTTAAGATGTTGAAGCTATATTGGACAACTGGGATTGCAAGGCTGTTAATGGCCATAACTCTGTTCTGAGAATTAAATTCAGTTTTTAATATCATTCGTAGCCTTCTATCGTACTTTTACGCACTATTTCTTTCATTTTTTTATGGTGAATGTTTTCACTCTCATTTACACCTAGGTATTTATAAGCTTCTTCTGGTTACAATTCAGTTATTGTTACAGCAGGGTCTAGGCTGAGGATGTTTCTTGTATTGATCCACGTAAAACTGTAGCTTTAGCACATTTATTCAAATTGAATTCCATTCCAATATCTTCACTGACGCATTTTACAGTTTGCAGAAGACCTTCCAGCTCATTATCATTCTTAGCATATAACTTTAAGTCATCCATGTAAAATAGATGGTTTATTTTCTTGTGGCCTATTTTATAACCACATTCTGTCTTATTAAGTTGACTGGTTAGTGCTATTAATGATATGCAGAATAGTAAGGGAGATAAAGAATCACCTTGAAATATACCTCTTTTGATGTTTATTTCATCAGACTTATAGGTTCCATTTATATGATTGAGGTAAAGGGTTGTTTTCCATATAGACATGCACTGTTTGATGAAATTGATGATGACGGGCGATATCTTGTATATATTTAAAGTCTTTAAAATCCAGGGATGTGGCACACTATCGAATGCCTTTCGATAATCTATCCAGGCAGTACTAAGATTTTTCTTTGTACTGTAGCAGTTTTCCAGGAACATTTTATTAATTAGCAATTGGTCTTTACATCCATAACAGCCACGTTTGCACCCTTTTTGTTCAAGCGGTATCATGTCATTTCTTTCTAAGAATAAATATGTCTGTTTTTTTAAAATAGATGTTAATAGTTTATATGTTGTCGGAAGACATGTAATTGGTCTTTATTATTATTATTATTATTGGTATTTATTATTATTATTATTATTATTATTATTATTAGTAGTAGTAGTAGTATTATATGGGTACACGTGTTTCGAGCCTAAAGTTGATTCTCTTCAGGCGAATAAACTTTTGACATTACATATCTAGATCCGTTTGTTTTGCCGATGGCAAAAGTATCATATATATATATATATATATATAAGTGGTAAGCAGGTCATAAAATTCATATGCGTGCGTGTTTGCTGGTTTTATCAAACACGCATGTTACATCTCTTCTGTCATCATTCGTTGATCATAAATTTTTTTACAATGACTTGCGAAATTTGCTTTCATCTTTATATATCAAAATTGTTTTCAGCAATTTTGATTTAATTCTACTCTACGGGTCATCGAATTATTTTATTTATTATTGGTATACTATTTTTTTCAACGGTTTGTGAAGTTTCTTCTGTCACGTTTGAATTTAGTGTGTCTGTGTGTATCTTCGGTTTTTCATGTGGTTTTGTTGAAGAAGAGCTTGCATTTTTATAAATATTTATTCCTGTATCATGAGCGTGTCAAATGCAGATTATGACACGCTCATGATGCAGGAAGAAATATTTACGCATCTGAAAATTTTGATCATCAGAAAAAAAAACGGATCCCTATATGTAAAGTCACAAGTCTATTCGCCTGAACAGAGTCAACTTTAGACTCAAAACACGTGTAGTGACACAAATACCATTATGGACACTTGATATATCATATAAAAAGCAAGTAATATTAATAATAATAAAAATAATAAATCTACACAAAACGTTCACGGCTTCTCGTCCTTTTTTCTTCTATAGCATTTTTCTCGTTGAAACAGTCCCCATTTCTGTTGTAATATATATATATATATATATATATATATATATATATAACGGTTTTAAATTATAATAAAGAGGATACACACAAACACACACACACATATATATATATATATATATATATATACAGTGAAACAGATCTGTCTGCGGATGACTATATATATATATATATATATATATATATATATATATAGTTGTAAGTAAATATATATATATATATGTGTATATGCGCAGATGCACATCAATATATAAATATTTATCAAGTGTTAATGGAACAGTGCCCAATGCCATATAACAGACAAAAAATTATATATTAATAAATATACATATTATCCTACGTTTTAAGCGTGACTCGGAGATTCATGCATTATGCAAACATCAGGTGCATATGTTGAACTGAATGTTTTTTGATTTGAATTATTATATTTGGTATTAGCATTCCTGAAGTTTAGTTTCCTATTTCATTTTTGGGTTCCGGTATAAACCTAACTAAATTATACTTTTGATAAATCAAAATATTCGTACACCCAATTTAGAATTTACAACTACCGTAATATCAGGAATGCTAATATCTAAAATAGTAATTCAAATAAAAAAACGTTTAGTTCATAATATGCAACTGATGATTGCATAATGCATGAAACTCCAAGCCACGCTTAAAACGTAGGATAATATATATATATATATATATATATATATATATATATATATATATATATATATTGAAAACATAAGTAGCAGTTGTTCCAAAGAGAACTTACACGGTGTGGTGAATTTTTGGTTGAAGTGTAGCTGTATTGTTTTATTTACGTTATCAATATTACTTGCTTTCTGTATAATACATTCAGTGTCCATGATGGTACATGCGTCGTTACACGTGTTTCGTGTTCAGTGTTGACTTTTTTCAGGCGAATAAATTTGTGACTTTATTTATCGAGGTACATATATATAAAGTCATAAAATCAAAATGACCTATTTTTATTGTTTCAAAGCTCATAAGAAATTTAAATTTTGTTTTTAACTGGCACATAAGTAGTTGATATGCAGTTAAACAAACAAACCAACAAATATTTTTATATGATATATGAAAAATTGAATTTAATTATTTAATTTTTTTAAATATTAAGATTTACTAAACATCTGATAAACATATATGTTAAAAATCCTGAGGATATACAGATCGTTTGAAATCCTTATAAGTTACAGGCAGATTGAAATCTGGAGGCTTTATAGATAAATCGCTGTCTTCAAGATACAAAAGCAAAATTGAGGAGATAAAATATGCAGGCAGAGGTTATGTGCGCCATATCTAAAGCTGTAGTGAATTCAAAAAGATCAACGATTCGATTTCTGTCTGAAAAGCAAATCTGATGTCTCGATGTTTTACATTCACATTGAAATACTGCAAATGATAATCGTGATTGATGTATGGAAGATTTTGAACCATACAAATGTACTGAGGATCTCCACTTAAATTAAATTTTCAGATGTTCGTAAAATTTACAACCAAATTTAAATTAAATATGTATTTTTTATTTACTGCTATTTGATTATCTTCTCTCTTTAACTATCTTTTCTTTGATTCATTCGAAATGAAGTGCTCCTTGCATCTTTGTTACATATAAACATACTTGAGTGATGTGAAAAAATTAAAGTTTAAATAATATACACTAATTGTGTACAGAATGTTTAACAGCCAGACTGAACATATTGAAGTTCTGATGTTTAACAGCCAGTCTAGACATGTAGAGGTTTAACATTCAGACTGACTATATTGAACTCTTGATATTTAACTTTCATACTACATTTACTACAGAAATAGTGTTTAACATTTGGACTGTACATATTGAAATCCCAGTGTGTAACAGTCAGATTAGACATATTGAAATTTCAGTGTTTACCTTACAGATTAGACAATAAAATCCTAATGTTTAACAATCAGACTGGATATATTCAAGACCCTATGTGTAACGATAAAACTGAACCTACTGAAGTTCCGATATTTAGCTTACAGAGTGAGCATGTTGAGGTCCTGATACTTAACAGTCCGACTGAACATATTGAAATCCCAATGTTTAACAGTCACACTAGACATATTGATATCACAATACTTACCAGTAAGACTGGACATATTGAAGGCCTAATGTTTAACAGTTAAAATGGACATATTGATGTATCAATGTTTAACAGTCAGACTGGACATATTAAACTCCCTATGTTTACCCAGCTTAGAAAATATCATATTTGAAACTCAAGATTTAGTTATCACGATAGATAATAAAACACAAATTAAGAAGGTCTGGAAAACAACTGTTTACAAAGGATTTGATATGTCAACTATATTTTTCTTAATGAATCAGCAGAAGTGAACATGTTCTGTCTCAAAAACAGGAAATTCATCGAAATAGATTTAGAAAATTTAGAAAGAGAATACACACGAACTGTGGGACAGTTTTCCTAAAAACTTCGAAAGTATGTTTTGAAATAGAAATTTGTTGAAGAAATACGCAACGGCTAAATATCTGATTCATTTCTGTTCTTTGATATTGGTAAAGAATTAAATATTTTAGTGAAATACACGTACAACATTGAGATTGTAATGGCTAATATAGTACAATATCAAAATGAATTACATAGGAATGCCTGTACTACGTGATGGAAATATACAAAATAATTTAATTTTTTCCCTGTTTTTAATTCAGAAATACATGTAATATATTTCTGTGACTCGGCAGATATATGACTGATATCACAAGCAGGCCCAACAGCAGTGTGGGGGACGTCGAAGGCAGAAAATATAAGCTGGACCGACAGAAATGTAATTATAACAATGGCAGCCGGCTTCAAAAGCAATAGTCAGCAAAAGTGTTTGACAGATGTATCTTGACATAGATGTCTCAATTAAACCAAACCGCGAGGAGGCAAATATGCGTAAAAATTTCACTTGTTTTTTTTTTTTCTGGCCGAAAGGACATCGGAAGACGATAGGGAGACGATCGAGAGATTGCAGAGAAGAGAAGAGAGGACAACATCCACAAGTCAACGACTTCCGACAAATCACTCGGATGTAAGTGGTTATCGCTGATTACTTCTACAAATTCAACCACTCCACACAACCGTCGCTGACGAAGAATAAAAATGAAAGTTTATATAAATATAAGTTTATATTTTGATATATACATTGTTCGTTGTTTGTCTATAGAACAAGACCTTATGCTACACATTAGCTTGTATTATTATCAAGTCTCATTATAAAAAAGAAAATACAATATGTCTTATTATAGTCGATCGATTTTCTGCATGCATTTCAAAATTACATTGTCTTATATTTTACTCTGTAAACTATCAAGAGATTATAAATACTATCAATTCGTCTCTTCACACTGATTTTATCAAATGACTCATTTTAGTTTGATTTAGTACTTTCAGTCATTCACAGCAATTTAGATGTTTTGTTTCTTTTATGAGTGGCTAACCTGCCTTCTCGTTTACATGAAATTTTGAAGGTTAAATTTTAATAACTGACATTAAGAGCTAAAATATTGTAACTATTTTTGCTTTGATTTTGTGAGCTGAAATTTGAAATATTTCACCCGTTTAGTTTCTATGACTCTCGAGTTCTTTGCCCATTGGTTTCAACAGATACATGTAGAAATCAGGCTATCGAATTTGAGTTTTTAAAGTAGAATGCAATGTTTGTTTGACCAATTTATTTTTCGAATTAGATAATTATGGCTTATTCCTGTGAAATGACACAATTGCATTAATATTCTAAGGTTATGAGTTGTTCCTTTTCCGATTCGGTTTGTTGAATTGAATTCGAATATATGTTGCTTCCTCGCAGATGTATCTTGTCAGATGGATGCCCGAGTCTCGTTTCATATATCAATTACTGTATATTTCTTAGAGTATAGAGTAATTGATATATTGCACCAGACAAATACTAGATTGATTTTTTATGCTAGACCTATAATTTGACAGAATTATAATTTTCCATTAGTTCTCTTCCGTAATATGCAAAGCAATAATTCTTGATGAGAATTGTATCAAATTTTAATATTTTCTATGACCTATCCGGGAAAGAATTAAATTATTGCGTGATATATGCGTTTGCACGGTCTTTAACTTCGGTTATTTGCAATGTTTTTATACATTTAGAAGGCTTCTCCATATTTTCCATTAACTACTTAAAAAGATAATTCCTATGTTTGATTAACAGATTACGCGTCTAATTGGCTATTTCATATTCTATTAACTATTTAAATGGCTAATTTATATTCTCTATGAGATCATTAAAAGGCTATTCAACAATTTTGATGAACTGGTTAAAAACATATATATTTTTTATTATTTGCTTAAAAGCCTATATTATGTTTGAAATAAACTGTTTAAAAAGACATTGTGCATTTCCAATTAACTTGTTTAATATCTATACTATATTTTAAATTAAACGCTGAAAGGGCAAGATCATATTTTCGATAAACTGGATAAAATGCTAATCTATATTATCGATTACGTAGTTAAAAGGCTGATCTATATGTTCGATTAGCCAGGTAAATCTATTCAATGTTTACGATGTAGTGTTTTTAAAAGGCTATTCAATATTTCCTATTAACTGGTTAAAGCTATCCAATGTTTTCGATGTAGTTAATTAAGAGGCTATTCTATATTTTCCATTAAACGTTTAAAGCTATTCAATGTTTTTGATTAACTAGTTAAAACGATATCCCATATTTTCGATTATAGTTTTGTCGTTTATAATTAACGAAAATTCTAACCATAAAATCAAATGATATAAAGACAAGTTTTTAAAAGATCTGAGAAGTAACTTTCTCTAGATTGTCAGTTGCAGAATAATAAAATATTATATGATTTGCAAGATGAAAGGCACATTGTTTTAATTTTTGCCGTTTAGAATTAGCAAAACTTGTATTACTAAAACCAATGTTGTTTTAAAAGAAAACTTTCTTTAAACCCGTTGTAGAATAAGGATGCAGTCAAAAGAAATAATTTGAAGAACGAATTTGTTTTTTTTAATAATTCTCAAGATATTGAAAGATAAAATATAAAGAAATGTTCTCCAGTAAATTCCATTAAAATGATATTTTATTAATTTTTACATCTAGAAAGATCTAAAATTTTATATGGAATACATTTCACCCAAATCACTGGAACGTGTTTTGAGATTTCTTATCTATTAAAGAGAAATTTATTATTTCCAGATTCTTTCTGTACACTATCATGAAGTACCAGGAAGTTGTGGCTCTCGTTTAACTCATTTACATTCTCTTTTTGTCTTTTCATTTCATTTCAAGTGGAACGACTACATCGAACTTCGTCTACCGCTAAGAAGGTTTACTCGTCGAAATCTATCTTACACATTTTATAAATATATCATACATCTGTGCACTGAATCCTGTTGTCATATCTGGTCGACTGCTCTTACTATTCATCTCCAAGTTCTTGAAAAATCTAAAGGAGGATCTGCAAATTAATTGATCCTGATTTGGTAGCTCGCTTTCAGTCACTGTCATCCGTATAGCTTATATTGTTAAGATTGTGGCTTACAATAATAAAGCTTGTTAGCACTTCAAATTTTCTTACAATAAGAACACTGTATAAGATGAATAAATCTAGGGAGATGCCACATGCTTGTCTTACAGCTTTTTCTATTTATATACATTTACTGAAATAATTTTATATCCGTATGTAGGCGGTTTGCTGCCAGTATATGTTCTGGATTATTTTAATATCGTTTTTAATTATGTAAAAGTTACTTAGCAGTTTTGAGTCTTATAAAGCAAATGTCTATCAGAATCAGTCAGTAACCGCGCATAATATTCAATTCATCAGTTCAATTTTAGGTGATTATCAGCATTTTAGTCATCGTCATCATTATCATTGTCACGAAAATAATTAATTAACCATTTTTTGTGTCAATGTTCTTTTGTTAGACAACATATTGGTGATCTACATAATCCTTGTGCACCGTGCGAAGACTTGATGGTGCCATCCAAAAAGAAAAAC
Source organism: Ascarosepion bandense (assembly GCA_037127315.1). Classification (NCBI taxonomy): domain Eukaryota; kingdom Metazoa; phylum Mollusca; class Cephalopoda; order Sepiida; family Sepiidae; genus Ascarosepion; species Ascarosepion bandense. Next base: position 958,151 of record JBBBDQ010000259.1, read on the forward strand.
CAGATTTCAAAATCAGATTCACAAGCACTCAATTATTCAGTCTGATTGCAAAGTCAGCTTGCATATAAATGTGTTGATGCACACATGAAGGGATTATGTTCTTGCTACAGAAATATGCACGAACTGATACTTCATTGAATTGTGGAATTCATTTTGGCGCCAATGCAGGAACAAAATCCAAAGTATTCTCAGAAGTTATCGAAATTCAGAAAAGAATTGATTCCTTTAACAATGTCTGAAGTATTCTTTGGATATAAATATTTGAGAACATTTTTGAATATGGGATTTCTTCTATGAGTTAGAAGTAAAATATTTATATATATTTTAATATGTTTTGTCAATTTTGTCGCCGGAAATATTTTATATTTCGTATGACGAAGAGCTTGTAAAATCTGACCGATCTTAAAACCTGAAGGAATTTCATTTCACAGTGCATGCTACAGTAAAAATATGTCAAGCTTTTTCATCATCACAGAGAATATTGAAAATACAGTGTATCCATAAGTGATGGGAAAGTTTCTGCTGTTTATTGTATCCATTAGAGTTAGTTTGTTGTACTTGAGTTGAATGACATCAACTAACAGTGATTTTTACAGCCGGATATGCAGCGCCTCTTTGTTGATGGTTTCTCGTGAGTTTCCAAAACGGAAGACCCCGCGCAGTTCCTAAGTCACCCGCTCAAACCTTATAGACTTCTTATAATACTTAATTAAGGACGAAGTTCAACATACAACAGCTCATTGATATCAAGAAAGAATATTCCAATCTATCGTTGAGGAGATACTCAAATAAAAATAGTTAAACATTGAGATCGTCTATATCTAGTGCGTGTCACCAATTGCACCTCCGTGAAAGTTGGCTGATGTGTTTAATTCAAGATTCATTTCGCAATAAACGTGGTATGCATATCTTCATTTTTTGCAAGTTTGGAAAATTGTGCACATAATTTATGAATCCCTTGTATTCATTAAAAATGAGGAGATTAGTACACTTGTAATTAATATCAGAATGAGGCATTTATGTTTCTGGAACAAATACACTCGTGTAAATTAATTAAAACAACTGAATTAGTTTCTTTTCTTTTACCATATGGTTAGTTTTAAACGCACACAATTGACATAGTATAAATGAGTTTTATTTTTTCTTCAGATTAAATCATTTGCAGTTACGTGCAGTAATATTGATCTATTTTGGGGGTGTATAAAATTTGCTTTGTCTCGAAAAATATTGTGTCATCCGCGATTGTATCAGATTTTAATCATGCTCAGACATTATTTTCTCGAATGTTGATTTGTGATCCTACATCCATTGTTTGCGATGGACGTTACTCCAGCAAAGTCTACGAAAATTGTAACGCTGCACAAGCATATTGTCAGAACTTAGAGAGATCGCGGCAGTTGTTGATGTCAGCCTTTCAATTGACAGTCGTGTAATCAGGATAAAGAAACAAACTAGTTCCATCAGTCCAAAACACAAAGGGAATTGCTGTCGAATGAGCAGCAAAACGTCAAGAGAGGACGTATACATACTGAAGGGCAAATAAAAATCAAAAGGACACAGAATTATATCCCTAAAGAAACTGTGTAACGGGATAATATAATATGAACTACAACAGAAAATAAGTGAACATATATTGTTTTCAGAAGCATAGACCGTTGCAGAGGATCATGACATTCCAAGTTTTGAAGTGACATGGTGCATTAAAAAAGATTTCATCAAAACGATTTCTTAATAGCTGGATATTTTTCTTGTTATTTTACTGACATTTTAAACGTGAACAGTGCATTAAACAACTCCGGAATATATTATTGAAGAAATAAATATCATGTGATGCATGTGGAGACATGCAGATGTTGATAAGTTGATAATGTATGTTTTGCTTGATTTGATTGATAAAAATCAGAGTTTAGATGTACGAAAAAAACGATAATGACTTGGTGGGATAACACTTTTTCTCGAGCCAGGCACTGCAGTGCAAAGAAAGAAAATACATCTACCACTTTTTTCTACAGGGGAAAAGTTTATTTACGAACAAGAAAACTTATAAAATAATTCTAGTATGAATCTGGTTCTTAATATTTACATGATATTGTCTGTTCATTACTACTATTTTATGAAACACATATGATACTTAACAAAAGATTTTACAACCTCTAATTCTTAAAGAGTAAGTTGGATTTCTAGAATGACCCAAGACGGAAATCAGTTAAGTATAATGACAATATATTAATTTAATATTGGAGAAAAATTGATTGATTGATTTGTTTTATGTTTCTTAGCAAAACAATTGTGGGTTATCAAAATTCAGAAAATAATTTTAGATTTTGAGGATTTTATATATAATAATAGTTTGATGATACAAGTTTTAATGATTAAACCATAGTTGGGGCGAGAAAATCTGTGTTCATACCTTTCTTTAAGGTATTTAAGGTATTAAGTAAATAAAATGAACTTAACAGAACTTTGAACTCCGTTTAAAAATACTGAATCATTATTAATTACCCGACTCTCACATTCAAGATTTGCAGCACCTTAGCCTATCAGTTAAATGCAATACGTGATACACGCTTGAGCGGTCATGTCTCGAAAGAGACATGACTGACTGGGAAGAAGATTATCCCGCAGTAGGTTGCTTCTGCGGTAGACTTGTTATCAGCCAAGACTATAAAACCTTAATCGGTCCTGTTATTTAACCCATAACTGGAGGGAAGGGAAGGATTAATACCTTTTCTAAAAGTTATTTGAGTGTAAGTGAATGCAAGGAATTTACCTGGAATTCGAACTCGGCTACCCCGATTTCTCATTCCGAGATTATATCCACTGCACCACAATGCATATTCAGGATTGCAGCACCTAGTTTGCCTAAATGATTACTAGGCAGTGACTAGTTGCATAACTTCGTTGATGGTACGGGAAAATAATGAAAATATTAGACTTACGCACATATCAAATTTGAATTTTTTCTCGTCATCCATTTACTTAAGCTCGTTAAGAAAGCCATGCTTTGCTTTTTACTGTCCTTCGATTCTTTTAATTATAGATTTAAAAAAAATAAAATGCAGTATTTTGGAAAATAATTTTTTTAAAATGTATCCGGCACTAATGACAGTTTTTTAAAATACAAGTTTCTCAGAGAAATAATAAATTTATAAATATTACTAAGCGCTACAAGAAACTGGAAATTGTGGAGTGGTTTGATACTCTACATCATAAAGCTTGTCGTGATAGCTGAATCCTGTGTTATGAAACATGTGTCTGATACTAGTTACTTCCTAGCGATCAAAAATATCACACCAAGATTTAAACAATTGTCAGAACAGACAAACATGCTTAGTTACAATGCATTATACTTCCTTTGACTCTCCCACTCTTAAGTGAGGTAAAGTGATAACAATTATCTGATATCGTATTGTGCTGAGAATTCAAATTGAGATAAGCACTAACAACGCTAATAATTCCATAGGGCTTTTTATTATGAGATAACATTTTATTAAAACGAATTCCAGAATTGTTTTATTTTAATTAATCATTGTTATGATTTTATATGACTATATATTTTCAACGTGTACAGTGAAGTAGTATGCGCTTTGTGGTGTAGTGGATATCGGCTAGGAACGAGACATCGGAGCGCAGAGTTTGAATTTGAATTCGTGTTGAATTCATTGCATTAACCTACACTTTAAAAATGTATTAATCCATTTATTCGCCCACCGGGTATTGATAAATTAGCAGGACAGATTGGGTTCCATAGCCTTGGTTTGAAAACAGTCTACTACAGAAAATATTGGCAACTTATAGCAGGAAACTCTTCTGCACAATCAGGCATGTTTCTGTCGAGACATGAACGCCCGAGCCTGTATCACCTATGGCAGTTAATTGACTGATAGTGAACAAAATTAAAATAGCTACCTAATAAAATATCGTTGTGCGTTGTGGTGTAATGGATATCGGCTTGGAACGAGAAAGCGGGGAGCCGATTTCGAATTCCAGTTGAATTCCTTGCATTCATTTACGCGCAAAAATCTTTATGAAAGATATTAATCACTTTCTTCCCTACAGTTAGGTGTTAAATAACAGGACATATTGGGTTCTGTAGCCTTGGCGGGAAACCAGTATACCGCAGAAAGTAATGGCAATCTACTGGGGGATAATCTTCTGGCCAGTCAGTAGTGTTTCGAAAGAAATATGAACGCCGAATTGTGTATCACGTATGGCACTTAAATATCGATCCAACCTTTGCTTGAATTACTCCGATGCGACAGGCTCTGTTTTAAACGATCTAAAATATAAATAGTCAAGGCCTATATAACAATGCATATTACTAAACCCATCATACGTAATCTGTATTTGAAGTTGTAGTTAAACAAAATTTACTGAGGCCGGAAACGAAACATACGAATAAAAGTACTGATTGTTTTTACTTTCATTAATTTTTCCGTATAATTAATAGGAGGGTGTGGAGACTTGACCACTGGGGAGACTTGGCCACTCCTGTGTCTAAGCAAAACTTAAGTATGAAACTAATTCTTAGCTTTGTTTCTGGAGAGCTCTTCTGTAGAGAGAAATAACTGGCCTACTGTTGATTACTTCCCTTGACACATGGCTGACTCATTTTGGAGGTAGGTTTTTCAATTTTTCAGTTTTACCTTCGAACCCATAGTAGCTTTGATGACATTGTCAGTGTTCTGTTTTTTTCATCTCTAAAGAGTGTTCATTTAGCCTACCTTTCAGCATATTTCTTAAAAAGTGGACAGTCATTTTTAATTTTTACTGATGGTTTGTGTTCAGATTTTCCTTGTGGAGAGTTGGCCACAGGCTGGCCAACTCTCCTCACAGGTGGCCAACTTTCCACATTGCTCACACTGGTTTTATATCTTCACATGACTGGGTTCTGATTGAATTTTAGGTTGTTTTTATGCATTCCTTTGTATTAGGGTGTCTATACAGTGTAATCAAACACATCTTACCTCAATCACCTCTTAACATAAATTACCTTGTTGCTCAAATTCCTCAAAGCTGTCTGTTCATTTTACTGCACAGGCTGTTCAAACCTCATCTGGCTTCATTCTTTATTAAGAAATGAGAGAAAACAACGATGCCAACATCGCAACAGATTATTTTAAAGAGCAGACCTTTTCCAGTGCAGAGGAGAAAGACTTGGCAGACTATCTACACAAATGTTCCAAAATGTTCTATGGGTTGACCATGCGCGCCGCAAAAGAACTGGCATGTGAAATGGCTGTGGTGAATAGTAAAAAGGTTTCTGCTTTATGGGTGGCATGCAACCAGGCTGGAAAAATGGCTCATTGAATTTCTCAGACGACACCCTGAACTTTCAGTTCGGCAACGTGAGGCCACTTCTCTTGCCCGTGCAACAGACATCAACAAACACAACATCAATCAGTTTTTTTACTTGAAATACAAGAATCTGAATGTCGAAGGACGACAAATTTTCAATCTCGATTAGACGGGCTTCACGACTGTGCAGAAGGTGCCCAAAGTTATTGCTTCAAAAGAAGTAAAGCAGGTTGTGTTATATATCGACAAACAACAAACACGCATGTATATAAAAATATAAAGTTATATTTTTATTAATGACGATGAACCGTGTAGCATAGGGAACAGAGAATTGAGAGAGCGCGCTTCTAATGGGTTGACGGGAGTGTAGTCTTATCTGTTGTGTCTCTCTCTTCACCGGCCGATCTCTGTTGCTCCTCTACTGGCGAATCCGTGTGCCGAGGTCTTTTTATAACCTTCCAGAACCGGGACTTTTTCTTCCGGTTTTGCCTCGTCCACGCACGCCCACGTAATTCTCAGAGACACCTGTTCTGTTTGCCTCTGTAGTTATTTCCGCTGCTGCCGGAAATAAGGTCAAACGACATCCATTTCCTTTCAACGACCGGAAACACCCTCGCTTGCATCAGCCTTCCTCGGGTGGGGCCAGATTGTTATATTACAGTTGGCCAAATGACCAGCAGAGAAAGGGGGAGCTTGTTACTGTCTGCGGGATAGTGTCAGCAACAGGTATTGTCTTGCTACCAGAGTTCATATTCCCAAGAAAGAAATTTCAACAGCATATGATGAACAAAGATTCCGAGGGAAGCTTGGGCCTTGCCACAGACATCAGATGATATCAGATAAGTTTTTGTCGGTGACTGAGCATTTTGTAAAATATGTGCAGCCTTCTAAGAAAATCCCTGTCGTCATGGTGCTGGATAATCACGAAAGTCACCCGTCACTGTAAGCCTTGACATACGCAAAAGAAAATCATATGCACATCATCTTCCTCGTCCCTCATACCAGCAACAAAACGCAACCTCTGGATCGCACAGTCTATGAGCCAAGTAAATATTTCTTTAATGACAGGGCCACTTCATGTATGGTCAGCAACCCTGGAAAGACCATCACCATCTACAACATCGTTGAGCTGTTCAACTATGCTTGGACTATAGGGGTAACCACAGCGAACATCACCGCTGTCTTTAAAGCATCTGAAATCTGGCCCCTGGACAGGAACATCTTTCCTGACTATTTCTTTGCCCCATCCGATGTCACCGTCCTGTTCCTGCAGAAACTTTCTTCCTGCTCCCAGCAAGGTGTCTCAACCGCTCTCACCCCCTCCATTCACAGCATATCAAGCACCTCATTTTCCACAACTTTCCACATCTGGAGTCAGCACAACTTTGTCAGAACCTGCACCAACATCCACTCCAACTACACTAACTGGAAAAACCTGTGACCCTGTCAAAGAAAGAATTGACTTAAAAGTTTCGGTCAAAAGTGGAGAAAAGCCGAAACAAAAAAAGGAAAGTGACGACCAAGCCAGTTAGCCAAATTGTCCCTATCGAGAAGAATGACAACGATGATATGGACATTGACACTTTAGTTGATGACGAGTCCGATGACCACGAAATGAAGGAAACGAAGATGAAGACCGAGAACTGATTTTGGGCAGCGGAGACAGTGTGAGCTCCGGAGATTTCGTGCTGTGTCTGTATGAAAGCAAAATGTCAGTGGCTTTGTACTTTGGCGAAGTCATTATGGTTATGGACACAGAGGGTAGAATAGAGATTGGTTTTTTGAGAAGCAGCGGAAAGGTCCAAGGAAAAGCCAAGATGATTCGAACAAAACTCTCTGGAACAAAAGAAAGCACCAAGAACTCGTTCTTCCTTCAAGAGTTGCTGGAAAATTTGAACATTTGCTAATTAGAACACATATGTGGCACAGATTTGTAACTAGCGTGCGTTTATGTGTGTGTATGTATGTGTGTGTGTGTGTGTGTGTATTTCAATATTCATGTGTAATATTGATGATATGAAGCTCATTATATCACTGTGCCTAGGGCATATTTCAAAATATTGCCAGGTGTTATTATGATGCAGAAATGATGTAAAGACTAATAAATGTGCTCATTTTGTTGTATTTTGTTATTGAGAGCGGAAAAAGCTGACTTCTTTTAATGTGACCAACACTAGCCACTGAAGAAGCCAAGTCTCCCCATGCCCTGACCAACTTTCCCCATATATGAGATATCTGGAATTTTGTTCTCACCTTTTTTACATACTTACATGAATAAAACTTGTTCCATATGATGAAAAATGTGTGTTGTTTATGCGTGCAAATGTTCAGTTTCATACAACCAATCACCTCAACACTAGTGAAAGAGATATAAAAAATGGAAATTTTTTGGCCAACTCTCCCCACCCTCCCTTACAAATGCCAATATTCTGACGATCAAAACTAATTATATTATCAAGATTATGTTTAAATGGAAAAGCGTTTAAGAAAATACATCAAAAAGAGGTGTTGGAGCTCATAGTTATTCTCATATTTAAAAACATATTAGACTAATAAAGAACCTCTGCTGACAGCAAACCGTTTGCGTATGAATAGAAAATGAATTTAATAAATATCCAAAATTAGAAAAAGTGTAAAACGAAGATGTGTCTTCTCCCCTATACAGTGAGGCAGTTCTAAAAAATTATAAACCCTACCAAAATTTATCATTGGTGGTAAAAATACTGACAAAATAAGATAAGCAGGCGACCCAGTGTTGATATCAGGCACAGAAAAAATCTACTGGAAATAGTGAAAGAATGCAAGACGAAACGATTTAAACATCAATTACGAACCAACAGATTACATGATTGTTAGCAAAAGATTAGACCAGCATGTAAATTACAAATTAGAGATTGTAAAATAAAACAAATATAAACATTTAAATATGTGTGACGTGTTTTAACAGCGGACAGAAAAGGCGACACTGAAACATGCCTTCAAAATCTAAATCTTGTGTTAAAAACAAGATCATTTCGTTAGGAATAAATTCTGAAAATTTACGCATTATCAATATTCCCAAATTGCAATGAATGCTGAACAATCTCCTCAAAAGTGAAGCAGAGCAACAGAACTTTAACTCTGCAGAAATAACTCAGAATACCATGAAAAGAACATATGAACAACAATGAAGTTTTAGAGAAATTTAAAACCAAAATGACTGTTTAACTTAACATCAGAAAGAAACACTTAAAATTTTGAGGTCACATAATGGAAAATTTGATACTCACAAGACAGATTGTAAGCATTGAAGGAAAGTGAAAAGAAACGCATGGCCAACATAACGCGCTTGAGTAAATAAATGACGGGAAAAGATTCAGGAAAGATAATGATTATATATATATATATATATATATATATATATAGTTATGAATCCCTGTCTCTGACACGTTTTTATATCTGGACGACAAATTTTAAATTATTTTTCTCTCTTTAAAACCCCCGCTTTTTTAAAAATACTGTGTACGGATGTGAATTTATGTAAAATTTGAATTAATATTTATTTTGTTTTGGTTCGTTGCTGATAAAGTGAGAGTTTCTCGGTGAAATAGCTATTTAACAAAATGTAATTTTCGCAATTTATATATATATATATATATATATATATATATATATATATATATATATAGTAAGAGCTACAGAGGTCAGGAAAATTCATGAGCATTGATCTGCAACTTCTTGAAAAAAATACTGCAACGAAAATAAGATACTGTCTTTTTTTTTCAGCACTAACCACCACAGAATATACTACGTGTTATCAGGAGTGAAACATATTAAAACTATGAAAATATAAGATGTCTTGTACCAGAACTATCGAAGATAACTTAAAAAGACCGGCTACAAAGTTATAAAGTCTACAGAAATGGTTAAATCTGACAAAATTAAATGTGCACTGCTTCTCCACCTGGCAAAAGAAAAAAAGCACTTGTAGTATTTAACACTTTGGTTTCATATTAAAAGAGAAGGACAATTATAATATATTAATAAAAATATCCATGGATACATACAAGGGAAAATATATCGCCAATGAACCTTTGATGTAGTTAACATTTTACTATTTTCACGTTTGAATAGAAGAACGATTACGATATACTCAGAAGAAAATTCCACGAATATATACAAGATAAATAATATGGAGGCAATGAAGTTTTGATGTGTTTAATACTTTTAGTTTTATGCTAGAATAAAAGAACAATTACGATATAATCACAAAGAAAATTCCATGAATATATACAAGGAAAAATAGATATTGCTTACGAACGTTTGCTGTTTAATTATCACATACAAATAGGTGAGATTGATAAAAAAAAAGTACAACCAAATAAATGCAAGTGCACTAGAATAAAAGAAGTAATGATACATAAGCGGATAATGACAAGAGAAGAAAACTAGACTTTATAGACCAGACATGTCAAACTAAGGGTCCCCCGAGGGTTACATGGTCACATATTTTTTGTCGTAAGGGGCACACACTTAAACCAGTTGTGCACATCACAAATTATTGGAGTGATTTAATAAAATTTAGAGCAGAATATTTTTGTTACATAAATTTAGAAATACACAATGTTTATGCAAATATTTTAGCCGGTTTCATGTATGTAATGTAATGAAGTATTTTAATAAAATATATTAAAAACATCATATAGTTGCAATTCGCAACAACATTATTATACTGTACAAATATTAAACAGTTCAAAACTGAAAATTTTATTTTTCCAGGTAAATTTAATATTGTTTAGTTACGTATTGTTTAATGTACTTACTAACCTATTGAATTAAAATTAGATCCATTTTTTTCTTTCATTTTCAGCTTTAATACTAAGAATTCAGATAGAATCCTGGACATATTACATGACAAGTGAATGTCTTTTACCCAACAATTCGAGATAAGTAGATTCTTCCTAGACTTGAATTGTTTAATCTCTATCAGGGAAACAAATACGTTTTTGAATATCATCTCATACAGTCTTACACTTTAATCTGTCGTTCTTTCAAACTGTCACCGAATATATTGCAGTCCCACCTAAAATCTAAAAGAACGAAGTTTATTTTATATATCCTTCTCCAGATATCTAAGCACACATTATAAATCAAAAATTAAAATGGTTTACTTAAGTAATATTTAATACCTGATATTTTGTAATATAAACCCTGTTGAAGCAGGTACGTACTCAGAGTGTTTATTAAATGCATATCCTCAAATAATATACAATTTTTACCTAGATATTTTACATTAATATCCCTTTATGTTTCACATTAATTTTTGTTTATGTTTCAAATTAAGATCCCTGTATGTTTTACATTAGTATTCATTTATATTTCACATTAATAATCCTATATTATTCACATTAAGATTCCTTCATTTTTTGCATTAATATCACTTTAAATTTTACATTAATATTCCTTTATGTTTCACATTAACATTTTTTGTCTGTTTCACATTAATATTCCTTCATGTTTTAAATAAATATTTTTATGTTTTACATTAATAACTCTTATTATTCACATTAAGATCCCTTAATATTTCACATCAATATTTCTTTTGTTTCACATTAATATTTCTCTGTGTTTCACATTAAGAATTTCTAAAGATATGGAGAGCCTTAATTGCCTGACATTCGTCCTGAAGCGATAAAAAACAATGTAATTACTATGACGTTTTCACTCTATACTGTATGCTCATATATAACACCTATTCACCACTGAATTATATATACTGGCAAGGAATGTTACAAAGTAAATAATTACCTAGCAAAATAAAGACATCTTGAATAGATCGTGAATTTTGTTGACCTGACTACGTTTCTGCAGGTTATATTGAATATGTATATGTAAGTATATTCAAAAGAGTAGGGATAAAACATATATGCGTGTCGAAAGGCATGGAAATGCGGTGCGGCAATTTCGCAAATAGTGTTAAAATAACATTTGCTTACTTTATCACACTCGGCTGCTGTCACCTTGTGAGGATATGAACTGCGTGAGACAATGGTTCCAAGCTTGAAACATATTTGGATCTCATTTTCCATTATATCTATCAGTATATGTAGTAAAGCGCTGCTGGAACTCAGGGATCGCAAGAGATCTTTGTTGTCTCAATTTTAAAAATGTTCAATGAAGAATAAAATCAATGGCCTAACTTTTACAAGGTTCCTTTGCTATCAAATCGTAAATTCTAAACATAACACTTGTCGGGATCGACATGGCAGATTTCAGACTGTTTCTTTTGAACAGCCTCTCGTGAAGAATTCAGCCTTTTCAATTAACTATCGTGTTTATATTGTCAATAATTTAAACTATTTCCTTTTGATCAAAGAAACCCACAAGTAGGTATGCTTTCTCCTGCAGGATCTGGTGTTTTGCTTTCGTGTATTATCGAAAATACGACATTTCATTTCCAGTAATAACCATTCTAAAATGATTTTACAGTATTCAAAAGATTAGATGAAAAGTGAAGCCGATATTCTTCCTGTTCATCAGTTAACATTAAAGGCATTATCTTCAATATATTTTTTCATTTCCAAGTCCTCTAATAGAATTGTCCTCACCATTAACCTCGTCATATTCAGTTCTGCTATCCTTTGCATAGTTATTCTTCAATCTAAGACCAACAAGATAGCACTCTCTCTAAATTAGCATATATTCTTTGTGGTCTGGACCACCCACTTATTGCAACATCTTTTAAATATATTTGCCTTTCTTTCAAACGCAGATGCCACTCAAAATCTTCATACTCTGTTCATTACCATCATAGTAACATGGTAAACGATTTACCAGTGATTTAATGCTCATCACACATAAGTTGATGTTAATCCGCTGGTCAAGTTTATTTCGCCTCATTTAGCGCAATTAGAATCAAACGAACATGTACAACATTCTCTATTTTTCGTCAACAAATAATTAAGATCATAAGCGTCTCAAGAAAACCGCAGTTGAAAAATGTTCAACGGTGCTTTATTTATAAATAACTGTCTGATATGTTGCGGTCATACCGGGAATAATTATCAAACATCATATTTTTAAATGATGACGTGTATTTATTAGATTTTGCTTAAAAAAAACTTCTGTTAGTTTCAGGCACATGCATACTTTTATCGATATATCTATGGTATCTAAAATACTTGCAATATAATATCATCTCTGTTATAATGAAAACCGTTGTATATATATATATATATATATATATATATATATATATATATATATCATATTACGGTCATGAAGAGCGAGGTAATATTGAGGCAGCATCGACTCAGTTCCTGTTTTTGATTCCAGTTATTAAGTTTTGCTACCAGTATAATTGTATGCGGATATAAAGAGATAAATATAGGTGCGAAGAACACATTTATGAGCATATATACGTATGAATGTGAGGATGAATGGAAGTATGAAAATATAGGCGTAATTTGGGAGCATGTGTGAGATTTACTAGCAATTATATATATATATATATATTACACTATTTGTACGCGCAGAAATCCTATCTTTTTGAAATTTATATGTGGCAGTATACAAATGCAAGGAACCTGCATGAATAATAATAAAATGAATAATAAAACTAAAAAAGGGTAGGTCGGTAAGTATATATAAGCATAAACAAAGTCACGTTTGTAAGTAAATGTGGGAATGGACACATATGTATATATGGATATAAGTTACTATAAATGGGGAAGTTAGTTAATGGGGTCACACAAACACCCGTATCCATGGAATTAGAAATTTCTTCAGAGGTCAGTCTCTTCACGACGGTTTGAACACACCCAGTCAGATCTGACTCCAGTGCCGAAGTCCTGACTCTCTTTTCCTTTTTCTCTTTTCTTTCTCTTTTTCCTTATTTTTATTTTTATATTTTTTATCTTTCTCTTCAGTTAAAGAAAATGCTTATTCCGGCAAAATTATTTGTATCAAATGGAAGGAATATTGTGTGGTCAGATTAAATGAGCTAATTAAGCTCATAAAAATGAATTATAATTTATAACCAATTTAAATGGCGTGCTGAGTTTTCCTTTATATATATATATATATATATATATATATATATATATTATGTTTTAGAACATGTACATAGTTTCTTCTATATATGTTCTCTTCCCTACAATCATATGTTTGTTTCAGTGTTTGGATTTAAACATTTCCTCAGGGGAAATGAAGTTTTGGAATCATTCTCTGTTTATATTTGGTTCGTTGTTGTCGTGGGGGTTGGTTGAGGTTATTGGTAATTAAGTGAATGTCTCGTTTTGATCGTTAGACTTTTGAGGAATTTGGTGTGTAAGTGTGAAATTGTTGATTAATGGTATTATCTGTTGGAATGTATGTTTTATCTTTTTATCAGTTGGGTATATCTTTTGGTTAGAATTTCTAAGAGGGCGCTGTTGAGTGGTCATTTTTATGGTCGGCTATCATTTAATTGGTATTAAACCAATTAACCAATTAAATGATAAATTGCAAATATTTGAAGCAAAAGAAAAGTTACAGTAATTTTTAGCCAAGGAATACTTTTTTTTCTTTTTTTTTTTTTTGCTGCCCCTCACAAGATTTGAAGATCGTCTCGGATGGTAATCAGCCATAAAACGTACATCGCATTCCTTATACTTTTCAATTATAATACCCTAAATTTTATACGTGAGTTTTTAATCTGACATGCCTAAAACAAATTTGCTGCCTGAATATATATATATATATATATATATATATATATATATATATATATATTTGACAGACAAGAAAATGTTGATTATTTTTTTATTTAGTTTCAGCAACATTTTTACAGCTTAGTAGAAGTAAGGGAGTGCAATAATATCGACATTACTCTTTGTCTCATGCGCCTTCAGCTTCTTTTTTAGTCATTTTCAAAAGTGTGTGATTTTAGATATTATTACATCCTTTCTATGTATGACAGTTTTTAACACTATTTTTGTTACCTAAAAAAGAATGGAGAAAAAAATGAAGAAGAGAACGAAGAGAGATAATATATGAATATATTTTCCCTTTAAATTTTTTTTTCAATTAGTGTTGTTTTTTTTTCTATTTTCTACTTTAAACACACCACTTCTGTAGCTGAAGAATGGGGTTTATCCTTACAGTGAGATTTCCTCGGTAATATTACTTATATACGATATAAGTATCATCAACCAGAATCTTCTGTAAGGGTTGTTGTTAACTGTGGGTGACTAAGAGCCTTTTTATGGCACTTTGGTCAATGGTACATCTGCCCCGTTCTAGGTAACTGAAAAAAAAACAATGTATTTTAATGCAACCAGTGTATAGTAGTTACAAGCAGGCCGAATTCGCTGTAAGACGAATCATTAAACTCCTTTTTTATGTCTCAAATTCTGGAAAAAATATATTATTTATAATATATTACAGAAAATGGGAAACTGCAAAGTAATTGTTAAAAATAAAAAATGACCCCATCAAATCTAAACTAGCGATAATCAATATAGTGTAACAATTTCATAGCGCAGTACAAAACTGTGTTTCTTGTCACTGCTCAAGTACTAATATCATTCATACCACCACTTTCTTTGAGTAGACGCCTCTCGTGTCGCTTATCTAATTTAATTACTATAAAAATGTTTAAATTTTAAAATAGATCCAATCAATCGGAAGCGCTCCTGACATTATTTTCTTTAGTGTCATAAATAAATTGTTAATTAATTTTTTGAAATGTTTTGTTTTTCAACCATTTAAATAAAAAGGGGTCTTTATGTAAAAGTAATATTTAGAATGGTGTAAGCATGTTCCCATTCATATTGTTATTAATATCAAAAATATGTCTGCAGGGTTTAATTATTTGAAAACAAGTGTTTTATGAGTAAGGTCTCGAATACTATAAATTTTATATTAGCTATAATCATCTAGTTTAGGTCTAAATGAAACAAATAAAATAATATTCCAAATTTATTTTTTAACCTAGTCAACATTTATTAATATACATTTTCAAAAATATACTATCATTCTCTTTAGTTATATCCGGGAAGAATAGTTTTCGATTAAATTTGGATTGAATGGTAGAAACAAACACCAACTTCGGTGTTTAACTGAAAATTTGAATATTTAAAACCTCTTTTAATTACAGAAAAAATACATATTTGATGACACGAAATAGAAATAATATAGAGTCTGTAATTCTTCTTCAGAACATAGACGATCATTGCTCTTCACAGCTTCTTAGATTGTGTGATTCTCAGCAGGTTTTTTCGTTGCTTAGGCTCTCACCACTCGAGGGTTCTCAAAATTTGGGATAAGTTTTACCTCCATGCTATCTGATGCTGTTGTGTTGGAAGATAATTTTTTCCAGGATATCCTCTGCTTATATATTGCTCGATGTCCTCACAAGTTGTCATTATTGTTTGGAAATTTTAACAAACCTACAAATATCTGATATTTAAAACTGATTTATACATAACTTGTACGTATTGGGATGTGCGGGGTAGTGCAGTGGATCTCACCTCGGAACGAGAAATCGAATAGCTGAGTTCGAATTCCAGTCAACTTATTTGCATTGACTTACGCATAAATAACCTTAGAAAACGTAAGTATTCATCTCTTTCCCCAAGTTATGTGCTAAGTAACAGACGAGATTGGGTTCTACAGGCTTGATTGATAACCGATCTACAGCAGAAAGTAATGGCAACCTACTGAGGTAAAAAATCTTCTGGCCAGACAGTCATTTCTCTTTCGAGACATTATCGCCCAAGCGTGTATCGCGGATAGCACTTAACTGTTTAATACAAACATCACAACTGTAAATAGAAAGGCTTGACACAGGAATATGGACGACAAAGAAAGATTGGTTTAAGACAGATTAAAACTGCATGCAGATTAAATCACTTTCAGATCGTGTCAGAGAGCACTTCCAAAAGAATGGCCTAAATTATTATAGCTTATTTTTTTAAATAGTTAACCAATATTAACAATTAGAAGATTTAAACAGTTAACGAGCACATTTTCAGTTGTTTATTCAGATTGTACATGCATCCAATGGCAAAATAGCTAAGGTACAATCGAAGAGAGTTTAACGAAACCCACCTAGATATAAATGGACAGTAACATTTGGAAATATTTCCTGAAATAGCAAAATTATACATTGCACTAAAGTTAAAAGATTATGCAAAGATAAAATATTAAACTTATGATAACGCTCATTTCAAAATGGCATTTCAATTTCGGTAAATATATTGTATAAATAAACATAGAAAACATTTTTCATTTTAATTTCTAAATAGATTTATCTTCCTCTGCAACTTTTCAACACAAGTTGTTTTTTGCGCACCTAGATAAAATTAATATCTGATATCTAATTTTTAGAGGTGATGTTTCTGGAAAATGTTCTTATTTTTCAAATTTCTGGAAGAAATAACTGATATTTTTTCGTTCTCAAATAACATTGTCTATCGCTTCTAATTGTAGATATCGTAAAATTTTATTTTAAAAGTCATACGATGTAATATTTATATACTTTTTCCTTTTCATTATTCGGTATAAATAAAGAGGAAAAACGATTTTTCAAAAATTGTGGCATTTTTTAATCTTATAGTTAAATAACCCGATGTTTCGTATAAAATGTAATCACACTGAAAATATAACATTTACTAAGCTTTTATACTTTTGACTGTATCAATAATTTTCGCATTTATAAACTACATATATTTTTAGGAATACGAACAGCTTGTAAAAATGTGCATGAAATTTAGGAAAAATAATTTTTGGGATACGATCTCATATCTGAACGAAACAATATAATTTTGCTATTTTGAGGCAGGAAGGACGAGATATTTTCAAATTGTGGCCGAATACAGAAGGCTGAAATATAGTTTCTCAAATTATTTCTACTGAGCCAGAAACAAATGATACGCATTGATATACGAAACATCAAATTAAATGAGGTACTCGGATCCTCATAGGTTAAAATCAACGGAAGTGTCCATCATAAATATATATATATATATATATATATATATATATATATATATATATATATGTATACATATTACGATTGCAACCATGCCTTTAACATTTTGTAATCAGCTCAGTCAGTTAAAGGCCATACATGATAGACACTTGAGCGATTACTTCTTGAATGTGACATGATTGACATAACTGACTTTTTGCTGCAACAGATTTCCGTTACTTCATGCGGTAGAGTTATTGCAAAACAAAGCTATAGAATCAAATGTGCCCTTTTATTTAAACATTGCTTGTGGGAAAAACGGATTAATACTTTTCCCAAAGGTATTGGCGTATGTATTGAGCACTTCTCAATAAAACTGTTTATTGTTCAAATTTGACTGTTACGAAAAAATATTTACTAAATATATTTAAATATATATATATATATACAAAACTTTATATAGTCAGTAATTTTCATTGCATACGACCAACAAGGTTGATTTAATCAATCTTTTATTGAGTTTTTCTAGCAATCTTTCATTGCCACTAATCACTTACCAGTTTAGAAAACACACCAAGGCAAAATCTTGTTTTCTAAATTACGTTCGCCAATGCCCGCAAACAAAATAGCAGTATTAAAAATATTAGTAATTAGAGCACAACACCAATATTCCTTTTTGTATTTCGAATGGTATCATCAGACAAAAACCTTTTATTGAATATTTTATGCGAAATGCTGCATCGTTCTACGTATGTAGTTGACTTGTTTCATGATGTGATACTATTCTCTGGCTCTCTCAAGATTGGGTTCATACATTAATCAGAAAATTACCTATTCACATCGATCTCAGTGTAAAATTTACATATATGAACATATACATATATTTTTAAATAAAAATCATAATCCCAAACATGACAGGCAACTGCTGGTGTGTAGTGGGTTAGAGCGAGAAAAATACATGGTACAGAGGTGTCGAAGAAAGAATAAGAGATGAATGAGAGTAGATAGAAAATAGAAATTGACGTTATATTTACACTTTTGAAAATTGAAACTATTAGGCATGCAAGAAAACTTTAGGAAGTTCCAGAAACGGGAAGTATGAGAAAAGAAGCTATTAGAGTAGAAGAGGTGGTTACTTTTAACTATTTTGATTGTAAAAGGGTGGGACCTTGATGCCAACATTGTTATAAGAGTAAGTTCATTTAGTCGGAAAACCAGGAGAAAAAGCAGTTATCATGAGAATTCTTATAAAAAAACAGAGGGACGCCTTATCACGTCAGTAATAAAGTGATTGAAATCGAGCTGCTAAGTCAGGATCGGTTATATTGCCGATCCTCATTTGAATTTTATCAACAACCTCAAGATGATTAGTAGGAATACCTATCAGATTTGCTAACAGTATTCAATGTACGGAGGGATGGTAGATTTATAAATGTGCAAAATAGATTCTGACAAGAAAAACTTCGTGGACTGACACAGTGCCACAACATTCCTAAGATGTAACTATGGATTTGATGTAGTCATTCCATTTGATATCATATGACAGAGTAAGGCCAATTTGGCGCAGTGCGTTGCTCTCCAGGAGACTAACATTATACATTCTGATGGAAGGCAGGAATATTTCTCTATGGTGGTTAAAGGAGAACTGCTTGGTTTTAGAGCATTAAAATTTACAGTCCACTTCTTACCTCATTCAACTACAGGTTGTAGGTTTTTAAAGTGCAGCAGCCAGGTTTATTTTGCTTTGGCAGATTTCTTATTGAAACAGGACTAAATGTGTTCTGCATAGATGCCTACTTGAAAACTGATAGCATCAGGCGTAGGGCCTAGAATAATACCTTGGGAATGCTCACGTTGAAAACAACCTTCATTTCATGATTCGGGATGAATTTGATAAAATCAAACAATCGACCAGAAATACTGTAGCTGTAGAGCTCACACAGAAGGTCAGCATTCCAAACTCGGTGAAATGCTCTCGAGATATCAAGAGCAACTGCTCGAGGTTCGCAGTTATTATTAAGAGTCTGCTATATATATTGAGTGATGGTTGTTAGCCCATCAGCGGTAGAATCGGCGAAGCGGAAAGCTTACAGTGTGTCAGAGAGAAAATTGTGAGATGTAGGATACCCTATAACACTGTCGCCCGGCTGGCAGGCTGATCTCGGTTACGAAAGGCAATTATGCTGATGACCGGACCTGAGTCAGGGTTGATGCTCTCGACACGGCACCAGTTACGACGACGCTCTCGGATCGTTAGTCGTGATTGTCTCGTCACAGTAGCTGGTCTTCGAGTCGTCTCTTACAACGGTGAAATTTCCTGCCCACGCTGTGAATTTTGACCTCAGGAAAGACATGTTGAAAACCCGGTAGTCCCTTCTCTACGATCCAAATCAGACCGGATACACGCGTACACTTATGTTGATACAATAAAACACGGCACCAAAAATAAAAAAAAAAGATAAAATAAAATATAATAGAGAATAAATAAATAATTTCGAAGACATCTGGGTAGTTGCGGAAAGGTCTTTACATATATATATATATATATATATAGAATTAGCAACAGAAGCAGAATATACAGTCGTCGAATTCAATTTTCACAACGGAAAGAAAGTTTCGTTTAGAATAATCAGAGCTTTCAATTTTCTAAATTACATTTAAAAAAATCCTTTCAGGGCTCTTTACCGAAGGTTTAGAGAAACGGCCGAAGTGGGATGTTTTGGCGACGGCGGCAGTAAATTCGTCTTGTCTCTTTCGCTGGGCAACTCTTACTGCTAATAATTATCTCTTTCTCGACTCTTTCTGTTTCTATACATTTTAACCCGGAGTTCTATGGGAAGCGAGCAGTCTTCTTGGTCATGGCTCCCGGTTGGGAACACTCCTCTCTCAATCGTTACATATCTGCTGCAACTGAACTGAACTGACGAACTCATCTCAACTCAACTGATTTGGCTTGCCGGAGTCTCGATTTTGATGCTTGCCCCAAATTCTCTTGGGTGGTGTATGATCGACTCGGGGTGTTTATGAAAATCAAATCTTTGACCAATAAGATTACTTCCACCTCCACATTTTGATGTGGGGGTTTGGTTCAACCAATGAAGTAACAATATTTCTTCTGACGTAATTTCTCTTTATCTTCTTCTTCTTGATTCAACTGATTACGTCTGTAAATCTAGCTTTTAGTTTGGAAATTTTAACTCCAGTGAGATTTATAATTCGTTTTTATTCCCATAATTAAATCTTTAACATTCTTACTTTCATCAAAATTTTTTGACAATCTTGTTTTGACTATCGCTATTTTTCACTTCCACCGGTCGAAATCCCAAAGCCTCTGATCGACTTCTGAATAAACAATGCAAAAATATATTTTTCCTTTCTATTCTCGTCAATTTCCAATTATTTTTCCCGATTTTACAAGTTTTGCAACAAATAAGATTTTACAAGTTTTTGCAATAGATCTTCGGTTAACTAGACTCATATCGCGATTAAAAATAAACTGCAAAATCAACAATACCACTAATAATCATTTCTTTCGCTCTGTCGTATTAAACTTAGAATTACATTTTTTTTTCCCGCAATTTTACAAGACAATCTTATATCAATTATTATTATTTACATAATTATCTTAAGCAGGGCAATAAAGGGTTTACAACTCAACTATATTAGCATTGATAATGTCCTTGAATACCTTGCCAAAAAAAGTAAGACGTTAATAGGACGATCATTAAAAGAGACAGAGCCCACCGAGTTCTTAAGAACAGGAACTATAGAGCAGGACTGCTATTATACCAAAAATGTTTAGCTTCGTTCATATTGGCCGCGCAACAAGGCCACTTCATCAAATGAGACACACTAATTTTCTTTTTGCCGTAAGTAGAGAATCATTGTCGGGTGCAAACAATCATCAGTTTCATAAAATATTGAGATTTTCTTGAACCATGGCTCCACCTGGCGTTTAAAAATCAGTTTAAATCTAAGCTGATATCCAGAATTCAACACGGGTTCACCACTTGATCACATATACTTTTTTGACAAAACAACACAGCACTAGTACTTATTTCAGCCAGTCCCCTTCATATATGTAGTTCCGTCATCAGTATGAACGAAATGACTTTTAAGAAGATTGGAAAATTTATTTTAAATAAGATCTCAATAAAGACAATATGCATGCTGTAGAAATAGAACCCGTGTTTCCATTTGTAATCAAAGGAGCTGTTTTTCTCTCTTACTTCTATTTCCCACTGTATTTTTAAATATAAGGAGAATGGCATAGACTTATGTCAGATTCACACCTCAACACGATCTCCATATATTGACGGAAGAAAGCACTAAGCCATAAAGCATGTAGTCAACAGGCACATATTCATATGCCTGCATGTGTTTATATCTATAAACTTTCTAATATTATTCATTCTTCTCCAATATATAGACAGCACTTGTTAATATATTTGTACGTTTGTGTGCATGTTTTCATGAGTAATTATATATGTGCGTGCTCAAATATATATATTTCTTTCTACATATTCATGTATAAAAATATAAGTTAAGATTAACTTATGTTCATAATTATATTTTCACCATACATTTCTATCAATTGCTTATACATTTATATAAATAAAATAGTGTATATATGCAACTGCTGCATTATCTACCTATATTCCCATTTTATTGGAAGCAGGAAGACAGACAGACAGATAGATAGATAGATAGATAGATAGATAGATAGATAGATAGATAGATAAAGGACCTATTCAGATAGATAGATAGATAGATAGATAGATAGATAGATAGATAGATAGATAGATAGATAGATAGATAGATAAAGGACCTATTCAGATAGATAGATAGATAGATAGATAGATAGATAGATAGATAGATAGATAGATAGATAGATAAAGGATAAAGGACCTATTCAGATAGATAGATAGATAGATAGATAGATAGATAGATAGATAGATAGATAGATAGATAGATAGATAGATAGATAGATAGGCAAAAATGTATCGGATAAGTTACAGGAAACATAATATCTTTACAAATAAAAGATATTTCTTTTGTTTTGAAGCCATAGTAACCCATGATCTTATTAGGTTTTCGCCTCCTTTTTTAAGACACATTAACTACATTTAATGAAACTGAACAAAAAAAGACAAGAATGATCACTGAAAATTGGCTGAAAATAAGATGCAAAAACGGGAAGAGAATATTACTGTTTTCAGTTCTATCATTTCATAGCTAAAAAGCACTTCTCTTATAAGCTCATTCATTTTATATCCCTTTAAATCATAGAAGGAATTTATTATATACATACCGAGTAATTGATTTCACGTTTGGCTGTCATGGAAACTGAGACAAAATAGAATTTTTCTCATATGTTGAAGATAATGAATCACATTGTTTGCTTCTTGCCAAATAGCAAAATAACTAAAAACTATTTTTATTTCGTGAAAGTACTCACGCACCTCAAAATGAATTTTATTATTTTCATGAATCATGAATGATATTCACTCAGGTTTTAATTGAACTTATTTTGAATATCGAAATGAAAGAAAAGAAAAATAGTTTTAATAATATTCATGTCATTCAGCATAACGACATATCACTGCCGCAAAAGAAAATACCTTCTTTTCATATTAAGATTATATATTATATCATATATGACTACATTCTAGGATAAGTACCTGGCGTTTACAGGCTAAAGTAAATCCAAATGCAACAATACAATTTCTGCCCAGATCCTATTAGAGATATAAGAATTACGCCACTTAAGCATAATAAATTACCTATTAGGATGCGCATTGCGGTGAAGTGGATATCAGATCGGAACGAGAAATACGAGATCAGAGTTCGAATTCCAGTTCAATTCGTTTAATTCACTTACACGTATTTACCCTGGGAAAGATATTCATCCACTTCTTCTCCCTCCAGCTATAGGTTAAATTGAGAAAAGTTTGGTTTCTATAGCTTTGGTTGGTAACCAGTTTAACGCAAATAGTACTGACGATCTAGTGTGGGAAAATCTTTTGTCCAGTCAATTATGTTTCTTTCAAGACACGATTATCCAATCGCGTATCACATATGGCAGATAACTGACTGAAGTTAGGAATTAATGAAAACAAAAAATGATATATTCTCTTAAATTAAACACATTAACTGCTAACGCAACATTAATACAACGCATATAAAATGCAGTTGAGTATCGAACTTATTTAAATCCAAATATTAACTTTTTATAATTGTCTATAATACTTCTTTTTTATAATTGTCTATACTTCTCATCTTTATTGCCATGATTACAACGTTTCAGCCGTGGCACGCTCCTTTTTTGGGTGCTAGGAATATCGAACCTAACCTTTTCTTTCAATCACTAGGGTATATCGTTCACATTTTATGTGCGATGCCACTTCTGGTAGCCATGTAGTTAGCTTCATTTAACTTTACTCTCTGTTATTTGTTCACCACTGCTGTAACCTGATATTGAACTCACAACTCTTTGGGTAAAGTCATTGGACTTAACCAATGTCTGTATCCAATGGGCCAGCAACAGCAATGATTAACGCATGGACAATTGAAATCAATTCGCTCACAATTCCTCTATTTGCAAACAAGAAAATTTCACAAAAATATTTTTTTAGGACAACCAGTTTGTTAATAAAGATAAAATCCCCAGTGGATTCGTATTTGACCACTAAAATCCTAACCTCTTCAAGTCAAAGAACAATCGTTTTCTATCTTCATATTTACTTACTTTTTCCTCCTCTGATGTTCATATTATATACCATACTCAGTAATTCTCTAACAGGGCCTCTTGAGCTTCGTATTTGATAACCAGTATTATAAGATGTTAATAAAGTTTTTGTTTTCAAGTAGAGATGAAAGATAGAATTTCGTGTGATGATTTTCAAATGCAGAATTCTAACTAAAGAGATAGTGCAAGTTTTCTCCCTAACCCTGTGTCAAATGTAGAAGATGCGTTTATTTATCAGAAATAAAAAAAACGGAATATTGTAGAGGAGTCATTTTAAGCCATTAATCACTATAGAATCTATCACAAAATATTTTACGCAAAAAAAGTCTCTTCTTCCTGTCGGCTTTGACAAAGCAAAGTATGACAAAAGGATTTTTAGGCGAAAAACACATATCTCCATCGTTTGAAGTGAATCGAGACATGAGGTCACTTACTTCGATCCCGACCAGGGGCAAGTGGATATGTCTAGCCACACTGAGGAGCTGTGATACAGCGAAACGGACTTGTATGTGGATGACTAATATATATATATATATATATATATATATTGTTTTAAAAAGAGAACCGAGGGATATGAATCTGTAATATTTATTAAAAATGAAGCAAGGATTAAGCCTCCATTAATTTTAACTAATGTTTACACTTCAGAAAGAAACAACATCATAAGAAATAAAGAATTAACTTTTTTTATCAAAATTATTTCATAATTTCAACATGATTTTTATTAAGCAATATCAATTTGAGGAAATTCATTTTTCTTGTAGAATAACAGTAAAATATCAGTACAGTTGTTTTTATTTATATATAGTTTTATTAACTATATATAAATAAAAACAACTGTACTGATATTTTACTGTTATTCTGCACTGAAAATGTTAATGTAGAGCTAAAGAGATGGTTAATGGTAGTTATGCAATCATCATCAGGCGGAGAAAGTGGCAATAGGCATTCAATAAGAAACGGTACCCCAAAATTTCGTCTATCACACACGATATACACAGTAGCGTATGGAAAGGAAACAACAAAGACATAAATATGTGTATTACTTAAAATGTAATGCATGATTAGCAATGAAATCTTTACTGAATAAAGTTTAGCGTGTAATGCATGAATAATTTACAAATTTACAAACATTTACCAAATAGATTTTTTTAAAATAAAAATTAAATGAAGCAAATAAAATAAGCTACTTGACAAAAGTTAAGGAACGATCTTGTTAATAACTGATTGTGAACAAAATATCAACAAAATATTTAATATCTTGTAAACATCTCCTTATTTTCAATGATTTCTCTACATCGTCAACCACATGAACTAATTAATTTATTGCAAAAAATTAGCAGTAATTTCTTTCCCACTTGTCTTTCAATAACTCTCGTATATGATCATGGTTTTGGGTTTTTTTCTGAGCCCTTTCTTCAATTATCTTCCAAACATTTTCTATTGGATTAAGGTCGGGGCTCTGGGCTGGCCACTTCATTAGGGCGATTCCTTCTTCTTCAAATAAAGCCATAAGCTTCTGAGCCTTGTGGCAAGGTGCATTGTCCTGTATGAAAATAGGAGATTCATAAAGATTATGGTGTAATCTAGGTACCGCATACTGCTTTTGTAAATCTCAGCATTGATATTGCCATGTACGCGGATGATAGGGCCAACTCCTGCGGATGAAATCATTCCCCATACCATTATACTGCCGCCAATAAACATAACGATTTTCTTGACACATTGAAAAGACAGTCTTACACCTGTTCTACGGCGTACGTAAATGTTGGCCTCAGAACCAAGCATAGTAAACTTGGATTCGTCACTGAAATAAACTGTATTTCATTGTGCGTCAGTCCAAACAACATGTTATCTAGCATACTCATGAAATGAGAGGCTTCGAAGCTGAAAGACGGGCATGCAATCCTGTATTTTTAACCTGCCAGAAACCGCTTTCCTTGAGATCTTATTATCTGTCTCTTCATTAAATGTACGGGCAGTTGATGTAGCAGTTTCAAAACGATTTTTGTAGATATTCTAAGAATTCTTCGATATTCTCTTTACGATGATTTTGGAGGTCTGCCGGTTTTTGGTTTCGCATCTAACGTTTTATTGGTTTTATACTTGATAACTACACAATAAACGACACTTTTAGACCTATGAACAATATCAGAAATTTCCGAAATTGACATTTTTTCTTAATAGTTAGCGATAATGAGTTTTTTTCTTCAAAAGAGAGCGTTTTGCGTGCAGAATTTTACAAAAGTTCTAACGATAAACGAACTTTTACTTATTGTTGAAAACCTCCATCAAGTTTTTAACAATGTAAATGTAAAGTTTATGCAAATTATTAACATCATTCCTTAAATTTTTTCCAGTAGCTAATTTCCTTTGTTCCATTTAATCTTTATTTAAAGAAAACCTATTACGTAAAAAATGTTGTAACTTTGTATAATATTTATGCATTGCACTCTAATCTTTATTCGGTAAAAAATCCATTACTAATCTTGCATTACATTTTAAGTAATATACATATTTATGTCTGTTTTTTCCGTTCCTTACATTATGGCCGCTACTGTATATACATTGATGTCACCATTCATGGGCGACAGTCTGTTTATTTTTAAACGCCAAACCATGCTAGTTTTGATTTAGCTCGACGGTTTGTATATACAGGCCAAATATGCATTGTGGGTAGTCTATTGTATTATTCTAACGGCTGTTAATTAGATTATTATTTACTGAGCATTTGAATCGCTTATTTACTAGTTTGCTTTGAGGATAGGAAGATAATTATAGGTATTTTCGGCTCCTGGAAGCATTTACAGAATTAAACGATCAGAAAGTATCTGTAATTCAAACTTGAAACAAATTTTTACTATACTATGTAAAATTCGAAAATTGAAAACAAACAATAATAAATAAAAATCTGTAAGTAAATAAATGGATCAAAAATAAATTAATTCAAATATTAGATCTTGTGGATAAACTACACAAGTAAAACTTACAATAAAATTTACATATTAAGTGGAAGAAAACAATATTTAATTTTTTATAAACTAAATATCCTCTAATGTTCCTCCGAATATCTATGAATAAAATTGGCCTAATAATAATCTATTCCCATCATCGCAATAAAATTCGGAATAATCAATGAATTCTTCTTAAGAGCATCCAGAATTTGCAGCCATCAGTATTTACACGGAGTAAAGAAATATATTTAAAATACTTTCAAAATTATTCAATCCATTATTTCATATTAAATACAAAACTTTATGCTCATAAAATATACCAAATAGAAAAACTGTTCTTCCTGACAATTCCAACGAATCAAAGAAAATATTATTCTACTAACATATTCACAACTACAACCAAAATAATTTATCTAAACTCAACCAAAAAATAAATAAATAAAAAGAAAAACTACATCTAAAATGGTAATATGAAAAACGTAAAGAACAAGCCACACCTTGAAGGCAAAATTTAAGCTATTAACGACAACTATTGACAGATATAATATATTAGAAAAAACCTCAAGAAGGTTAAACAAAATACTAAATGAAAACAAAAGAGAAATTTCAAAAAACAGCTTACTAAATGTTCACCATAACAAAACCGACCAGAATTTTAGCATAAAATGCTACTCTTATTATAAGAAGAAATAATTCATCAAGATGATATTATCTAGAAAGCACTTAAATCATTACTTCAGCCACAGTATATTTGCCTCGAGTTTTTACAACGTTTTACAATTCTTGGCAGGTTTTCTTTTATAACAATGTTAAATACTTAAAAACAAATATGATGGAAAGCAAAAGAAGAAGAATATAAATGAATTTAGCTAGATTTAAGCAAATAACAATAATTTAAGAAAAATATAGTCTACCGTTTATGCGCATGTGTAATCTTAACAAAAACAATAACCCAATTCGATGAAGCCCTAACGGATGACACGCGTCACGAGTAAACGTTTTCTATATTTTTTTTTTTACAATTACCTCATTACTGTTCTTGATATATAAAAACACGTATCGTTATCTCATATATATATGATAAAATAAAGAACAAATATATTTTACTCATGACACCCTAATTCAAAAGTATACATTTCTTTAAGGAGAAAAATTGGAAAGCTTAAAAAACATTATTTCAAACTATAAAGACACGTCTAAAACATTACACTACCTCGCTACCCTTTTCTAACACATTCTTAAAAAATCTAATTTAACTCTAATAAAAACTGTACGTATATAAAAAACAGAGATTAATAGACCACTACCTGACCAGGCCGACTAATCACAAAAAATTGAAATCATTAAAATTCATCCAACGTGACATATGCACACTTCCGAATACTCATTATTATCTGATGATGGCTTTGATGTTATTAAAACGATACAAACTTACATGCATATTAATTTATCTACGGTTTTAATGCACGTGATACATAACTGACCAATGAAAATCGAGCTACACGAATTGAATTACAGAAATTTTGTCTTTTTGTGTGTTTTCATTCAATGTCTGACAAAGCTTTGATAAAAGTGAAAATTAAACCTTTGCTCTTTGCTTTTATCTTATCATGCTCTCAGATTCCGACGCATATTTGATCTATATTTGATTTATAACACACACACACACAACATATATATATATATATATATATATATATATATATATATATATATATATATATATAGCCGAGTGAATAAGAGAATAAAAATTTTACAACGTCCAAAACATTAATTTAAAATAGTGCTCGATATATAAAGAACTAAACTTAAATCATGCTAAAAAATACTACAATCATGCTAGAAAATACTACAAAAGCTAGGACCCCTTACAGATGATAAAACTTCATGGTATTAACAATACTCTTACATTAAATTTTACCTATTACACTCTACAAACTGTAATCTAATTTTAAAATTTAAAGTTTTACAGAAAAAATTGATTTCCTAAATTTAAAATTAAGGTTAAATATACAAAATTAGATTGATTATAAAAACTGTGCTTAAATAGAAAATATTCTGTAGTTGTTCAAATAAACATTGAAAATATGTTCAATACCATACCTCCCCACGCTTTACTCTTTCCTACGCTGTTCCTCTAATAAACCCAAAGAATAAAGTTTAGTCATGAGGCCATAAAACCTACATCCCATCTTTTAATGTTAAATCTGTTTACAAAATTCCCGACACTTTCATGAATCAGCTATATTCACTACCCACCCCACTTTCTTCAAAATTCTAACGGAAAATTTACAAGACTTATTCTCTTATCGCGAACCTCCACCAACATCCCACACACAACTAGCCAAAGTGTGTATGTGTGTGTACGAAATAGGAGTGTGTATGTGTGTATAAAAGAAGGGAATACATGAAAGAAAATATTTGAAAAATACTCACCTTTAGATACTGGATAACTGGTAATCGAGTCTCGCCCTTCAATAGTTGGTCAAAAATGTATGCTTACCGACCAAAAAAAAAAAAAATTAAAGAGAAAATGCCTTGCAGAGAAACAGCAATATAACTTCCAAACAGTTTATCTTTAAACTTAGCAATCACTCATTCTGCTTACTGAAGTAAATCCCCTTTAATAATAGAGCTAAGTATTAAGAATAGCTTAGATGTGACACAAAACCTCATATATACGGGTCGGCTTTAATATAAATGGTCTCAAGAATTCTAAGATGTTATTTAAAATATGCTCTTTTGATTATGGTTAAACATCCTTGATGAAAACGATGTACAAATCGGTTTATTATGTGTTCTTTTGAAAACTGAAACAGATGCATTCATAAGTGCAAGTTTTGGTGTTTAATGCCGGTTGATTGTTTTCTCTTATCTTCTACAAATTGAGCTCATCAGTCGAGTATATATTGAATAGTATATTAGAAAATAGAAAAACAGCTCCGACTCATGAAGGAAAAATTTTAATGATTGATATTTTGATAAATATTTTCGGTTCTTCACAACATATGTAAGAATAAAAAGATCTATGAAAACAAGTTACGAGGTACAGAAGAATTTCAAAAATATCTTTCCTTTCGTTATAAATATCAGTTTACCGTCAAAAACTTTGTAATGTCTTTACGATTATTAAGCTGTCTTATATGAATCTTTATATCTTAGGTAACTCTACAAGTGATACTGATACCATATAATTCAATGTTTCTGGCCGCGTGCTCCGGTCGTCGGCGATTAAAATGTGTCATTCAGCAGGCTTATTCAGGTGAGTATGGTGTCTATTAAAACATTAAATTTCTTTTAGGAATCAACGGGCATCTAGGTCAAGGGGTAGACTAGGATCCATACCTATTAATGAAGACAGTGACACCGCATCTTTGGGCATAGCGCAATTGTCTTTGATATCCTAAGGAACACTGATAATGAATGCATTGCTGCTTGTTACACAAACTCTACGGCTATGGAATCTCTGGACGAGCCTCAGCAATCGCTGTTTTCTTTCTAGCTATTACCTTGAAATTCGATGTCAATATCAGGCTTCTTAAGCCTAAGAAATTAATGAACGCCTTACACAATACGAAACTTTTTGGGCTTATATTGACGTTAGACCCAAAAATATTTTCAGATCGCTAGCTAATATCTATATAGATCATACTAGATTTCATAAATACAGATCCAAAATATATACCTCAAAAACCAACTTATAAACTTGTTATTAACATCGAGCTGTCACGATGAATGGTCAAAGATTATTCTTGCTTTGAGCGTTTTTTTTTCAAATTAAAGTTCACCCTAGACAACAAGTAGAACTCCCTCATTAAAGATACTAGAAAAATTTGTTAGCTCGTTATAGCGCTCCAAAACGTATCTAAGCCCATCTGCCACGCTTTAACCTTGCAAGAATCCGATCAAATCGAAAAATGAAATCTCTTTCGGTATCTTTTCTTGAGGTGTCTGAACTTCTCTTTCGAGTCTTCACAGAGATTCAAACCGCTTTCACGTCTTTGTAGACGAGGATATATTTTCAACCGAACAACTTCTTTCTTTCAGAAAGAAAGTCTGTCACTATCTATCTACGTTTTCTGCATCTACTGCTACGAAGGTTGGGTCACTGTGTCGGGTCATAAAATCTTTCTCTTCAGAATTCATCTTGCACATTTATAAATCCACCATTCGTCCGTGCGCTGCAATATAATCAATCCGGACTTTAGTCACTTTCTCATATACATGATATGGCTTTCCTCTGTCGTTTCTGCAAATATTTTAATGGCAACTGCTCTGACGAGCTTTTGTCCTCGGTTCCATGACCACATTTATTTACGCGTGCAACAAGGTTGGTGTCGAGGTCCCACTCTTTTGCCGTCGAAACAGCTAAATGTAACCGCCTTTTCTACTCTAATAGTTTCTTTCTTGCACTTTCCCTTTGTGGAACACCCTTCTATTTGATTGCTTCTCTGATAGCTGCAATCTTCAAAAGTTATATGCAAAGCCAATTGCCACTTTTTATCTATTTGATTCCCATCAATCTTTTATTATTCTTTCGATATACCCAGTAACCCCTGCGCACCAGTTGCTGCCCTGCTTGTTGAGGTGAAGTGATTATCAAACCAATGAAAAAGGTTCTGGCGAAACCTATTCTTTCTAAATTAACAGTTCAGGCTTTTACAGCTAATTCTGGTCGTGTTATGCACACAAAAGCGTTCCATCGTCAGTCCCTATTCTGTTTTCACTGGTAGGAAGGAAGATCAATTCGTAAGCTTCTTTACAAAATACGAGTGTTTTGTAGATATCGAGAGGATGTTTTCTCGAGCAAAACAATCCTAACCAATCTAAGTCAAAGAAGAAACGTTGTCTATAATGCATAGCCTCTTATAAAGTTTTTTTTATATATGTTCAAACGAAAGCTTGCTTGTTAAAAGTAATTTTTGTTAATTATTATTTAAGGATGCTATTATAATTGCATTTTGTATTTTTGAGAGTGCCATTTTCTTATGTCGGATTTTGTTTATATCCTGCCCAATACCTAGTTGATTAGGGATTTTTCAAAATTATACAATAAGTGAAGTGAGGTGAAGAGGAGGGTGAAAAGAGTGTGTTGATTAGAAACATGCGCTTGAATTGCAGACAAAAACGAGAAGACATATATATATATATATATATATATATATATATGTATGTATATGTGTGTGTGTGTGTGTGTGTCTGTCTGTCTGTGTCTGTGTGTGTCTGTGTCTGTGGGTCAGTGTGTCTGTGTGTGTGTTTGTAAGTGTATGTGAAGAGAGAGGGAGAAAGAAGGAGATAAGAAAGAAATGCGAAGAAACAGATTTAGAAAGGCTTATTCATTTTCTATTTCAACAGACAATAAATAAAAGATTGACATGCAAGATTGGACGGAACAACGCAAACATCGCAACCCATCCAAATGCTTCATGGAAATATAGGAAACATTTTATGGGGAATCATTCGGCATTCATTGAGAGAGCAGCTAATATTCGTGTCGGTTGAAATGTATAAAATCTTTCTTTTAAGAGAATTCTTCAGGAAAAATATTTGTCCTGTGCAGTTGCTGTTATCTCTTTCCAGTATCGATGGATAAGGATTCTTTCTAAACCTTTTACTTAAAGCAGAGAGGCATCTCAACTTCTTGATTATATTATTATTTACTGTTTGTCATGTGAAATCAATTCCCGCTCTTGCTGTTGTTGAAGTTTCCCCCGAAGTGGTTGTGGGTATCCCTTTACAGTTCTTTGTAATTCTGTGAGGTCAGTCCACATATTTTCAAGATGGAGGTTCAAATCTAGTATTTAAAACCTTCTGTGATTTTACATATCGCACGAGCAGAATACGTTTGCCGACAGGTCAAATCCAAAGAGAGATGCGGTGGTAAGATCGTAAGACAGACATAGAGTTAGTGGATAACAAACAAACGAAGGGAAACAAAAAATATTCTGAAGATATAGCCGGAAATTTTAACACGCTAACAGGCCTAGAGATGAGGCAAATGCACTTCAAATTTAGGATATTGCCAAAAAACGTAATTTTCATTCAGGAAGTATCTTAAATAAACACAGTATTAAAAAAAAATTAATAAAATGTTAAAATCACATTTTTAAATGGGCAAAACTGGAACCTAAAAAATAGAAGTGAAAAAGCTCTGCGATTTTACCTATCGCACGAACAGAATTGGTGTGTCCACAGCAAAGAATGATTGAAATCAATTGAGAAATTGTGTTTTTAAGTAACTTAAACAAAAATTTCATTTTTTAGATATTGGCAGCGTTGACCGAAACTAAAGAAAGCTAAAAAAAGAGCTTAAAACATAAAAAGACATTGAGCATGCCTTCCATACATTTGCATCTGAAAGTCACCCATATCTATATAGTGACATTTATTCGGCTTTTATTTTATTATTCTCATACTCTAATCTTCAAACAAAGAGCCATCGCAGGTCACTAAATGTGGTGTATGATAAGAATGTAATTGTAGGAAGGAAAAAGGGAGGGTATTGAGCACATGACTAACGACTTGAAGAGGTTAAGATTGAAGGTAACTTTGCAAGAATTTGATCGAAAAAGTAGCAGTTCTTGGGAAGGAAACGTTAGATTTCTCTGAAGGACTTGATGTTGGATTGATTGGGTGAAAATAGCTTAGTAGATCTTAGCTGTAAATGTCTGAAGTGGAAGAGTTAATGTTTGGCGCTCGTCCAAACATTTGCGATGAAAAAAACAGAATATCGACAGGCTCGCGCCAATGCTTTAGTTATTATAGATACAAAGCAGCAATCCTCAAGTATTATGCGATTATGATTGTTTTATTTTTGCCACTTGATGGTGTAATTCTGTACTTTCTTATGCCTAAAGCAAATAAATAAATAAATAAAAATAACAATTCTCTCGCCTATCGGTCTCACCTCTCAGTCATTTGTTTTCTGTTTACGATTTGGTTTCCGTTCCTTCTAAAGTCTACTACAACTCTAAACTGATAATATCTCTGCATAATCAATGAAACATTAATTATTATTTTTCCCAATAGGAAAGGATAAGTTTGCGTATCGTCCGGTTTGCACACCGCTCGAGCAGAAGTAGATGTTTTGAACAAGAGTAGATGTCTGTCACTTATTTTCTACTAAGGATTGTGTTTCCACTTTCTCCTACCGTTTTCTCATTATCACTCATTCTAAGTAGCATGTTGCGTTTTAGTGGAAATATAAACTTGCTGGAGATGAATTAATTAAAATAAATCCATCTTAGTTTAAAAGGTTTAAAATGGATAGACAACACGAATTGGAATAAATTACGGAGGAAATATGAAATTAAAGAAAATGAGTGAGAGACAAAATCGTGGTATGAAATTATAGATAATCATAGTCTCGACTAATTTAGATTTTCGAAGAACCAGTCTAGTTCTAAATAAGAAAGAATGAATTTGCAATCAAATATGGGTTACAGCTGAAAAGATAAGACAAGGAACAAATAGAAAATGTTTATAAATTAAACGTTTTTTCGTTTTATTCAAGCTTCATCTGAAATATTTGAAAATGGGTTGTGAAAGTGCAGGATTTTTTACATTTGAGTTTTGTATTGTTTGTTTTCATTGGTCATGTAGATATCATATGTTTATCTTCTGTGGCGTTTGTCTGCATGGGTATATATATGAAGTTTTATAGGAGTTTTTGTTTGTCTGTCAGATAGTTTCGTGTGCTTAATTTCTGAAAATAGTAGTGTGATAAAAAATGAGATAGCTGTGCCTATATACGAAAGTATGGAATTTCTATTTGGTCGAAACTATGGAATTTCTAGAGGATTAGTGGTGTCAGTATATATGCCGACTGTTGGTTAGAAATATCTAATTACTGCAGAAGTAAAACATTTTTTCCTTAAAAAGTCATATGTTGGAAAATTTGGATGTTTATGGGCGTGCATATGAGTATGTGTTTCTTTAACTCTATTATAGATATTGCTATTGCTACAGGAAATAAATAATGGCTTCGTAGGATATTTCACACTTTCCTTTATCATGTATACATTGTCTCTTGTTTTTTCTTCTAATCGCATGTTCTATTATGTTTTCGAATGATGGACCCAGTTTGCTTCTTTGCCTTTTTGACACGATTAGTAGTTGAAAGGCTTACACTAACATTATCCATCATCATTCTGTAAGGTTTGCCAGTGTGTTCGTGCAGCTTTACAAATTTGTTCGCTTCCTTGAAGTAACATACATCGCAGGCAATCGTCGTATGACAACTAATCGACAGTCGCCACAATAAGGACCGGTCGGGGTAACCATTTGATGCCATCACGGATGACGCAAACGGTCAAACACATTTTAACTTACACCCGGAAAATAGATTCATATTACTGCACATCACTGCAAATGACCAAATCTAAAACTGACCGTATGATAAATAAAAAGAAACTAAAGTAGTTGTTTCAATAAATTTACACACGGGTGTATATAGATTCATATTATTGCACGTCACTGCAAAAGACCTAATATGAGTGAAAATAGAAATCGGTAAAACTATGACTGTGTAGTGGGTCTAAAATTGAATGTATGGTGAAAGAATGGAAACTTAATTAGTTGTTTCAATTAATTTACACAAGGGTGTATATGGATTATGAATGCACTGAGTGACGTTTGCCGTGTTTGGACTTTGATTACATATTCGGCAGGTATCTGAGTCTTACAGCATATAAGTATAGTCTATAAGAGTGTTGCTGATAGGAAGAACTGTGTATGACGTATTTGTATTTTCCGATCAAAATTCTCCAATTTTTGGCATAATCTAGTCAGAGGTGGACACTACTTGTTTTATAATACAGCTGGTGCTCGTATCTGAGTATGTTTGTCTGTTAGCTCGCATAATCGATCTTTTTTGCAGACCCCTGCTCAGGAAAAGTTGTGTTTTCTCAGCACCCACAGAAGTTACTTGTTTTTTATACTGCAACTATACTGAAAATTACATTTCATGTGAGAAAGAGCACATAATCTGGCGTAATTACCATTTTGAACAAGGATAATACAATAACAACTTTCAGTAAACACTTAAAGGGCTTTTAGGCTTTGTATTAGTTAAAGAAAATACTAAAATAATATAAATATATGATCGCCTTGGTAATGGCGGTGGATAGAAAAGAGTATAACCGAAAAATGGCAAAACCAATTTCACAAGTTTTCTTGTATAACTGAGCGTTTTGCAATGTTATGCAATAATAAGATTTTTTTTCGCTTAAAAATCAGTTATCTTTCTCCAAATTACTTGCAAATGAATTAAACTGCATATATTTTTCAACTGCAAACGATGCAGTTTCTCTGTGTTTCACTTTTGATAGACCAGTTTCCATAAAGTTATTTCGTACTTGAATGAAAGATGACTATACTGTTTTTGACATGAGAATATCATCGATAAAATATGGCAGAGCTCAAAGTTAGTAGGTTTATCTTTAAAAGAACGCTTGCTTTTAAGCTGACCGGACGACATGACAAAATAAATGTCAAGATAAGAATGGCTTGGAAAGATGAAAACAAGTCCATACTTTCTGACAAGGACTATATACCAGCATTATCCTGACGTATTCGACAGTTTTCTGGAATTTAATTTACAGTACTTGCAATATAATGTTGTATTTACTATTACACAAAAGCCTTGCTAAATAAGAGGTAAAGAAAACTGACATGTACTGACATTAAATCAAACATGAAAATCAGATATCGAGGGAACATTCTATAAACGTTTAAAGTTTTCCAATAATAAATTGACCTTCAACAAAACGCAATACTCAGAAATCGTATATTTCTTGTTTGAAATCTTAGAATGTATAAAACCAGTTAACATAACTTTTCTGTCACTCATCACGACCTGAAAATGCATGTCGATCCAGGTAACTTTCTGGATATTTTTCACCGCACCCTTTAGTTAATAGTCTATAGGAGTCTGTTCACCTTCCGCTGTTCATATTTGGATCTATAATGTGTTGCCTCTTTTTTAATACTACTCCTTTATTGCTCCCATTTTTCCAACGAAGCTGAGTCTGTACAACCTAGCCTATGGATTGAACTAGCCTTTACTATGCCATCTAATTAACAAAACAAAGATTTAATCAACTAGACTTTTGCCCCTAGAATAACGTAATCTCGAGTTCAATATACGGGTTGGGTAATACAGATTTCGGATGTGTGAAAACATGGCGGCCAATAAGTTAGCAATACTAAGAAAAAAGAAAAAATAATTTCATACGAGTTTTCTACTCGTTTCAATCCTCTTCAACACCTCGTCATTAGTAACGTGCTCAGTTCGTGGTATCATCAATATCCTTCTGTAAAACCACATTTCGGCTGCCTCAAGCCTCTCCTTTATCTCTGAGGAGATCGTCCAGAATTCAATGTGATACAGAAGAATAAATATCGTATAACGCTCTAGATAAATATTCCAGTTTTAAATTCTGTGAAGGTTATTCAGAAGAAGACCAGTTCAATGATCAAAACATGACGATACTTTAACCCTTTCTTCTGCTTTCACATAGAATGAAAACTAAAGAATGTTTAAATAGATGTATATCAAATATCTCTATAATTTCAGAAAGGGAAGTTCACTAAGAATCAATATTATGCCATTTTAAAATCTCATAACTCATTGTGCGTTGCTAGTATCACACTGAGTAATCATGCATTATATGACACCTTATAGAAGTCTGAATGTTTCTATAACGTCAAAAAAGTTGGCCCCACCTACCATTATGTTTATAAATTGTTCTCCCATAACTTCTTTTAGCACGTCAGTGTATATTGTCACCACCAGACAATATGTTGGATGTCGCTATTATAGCGAAAGTGAAAAGTGAAATGCTGGAAACTATTTTGGTCTTACGTGAAGTGAAAAAACAAACAAACTATGAAACGTTGATGATTTATCCATCACGACTGAATGTGTTTGAAACACTTCTGTAGAAATTCATAAAAAAGTCTGAAAGAATTTGAAACTCGAGAATATATTAAAATCATTCTGATAACACCTTCACTTTAAGGTTACCATTAATTATGATGGACAAGACAGAATTGAGTATGTGTTGTATAATTTGTATTCGGTAAAATCCTTTACTTGCGACTAGTGTGAAAATTCTACTGGTAAGATCTGTTAATTTTTATTCTGGTATGTTCACAACAAATATATCTATCGATCATGTTTGATATGCATATATGAGACATGACTGAATTCCTTGTTATTTCTATATTATTTATTTATAATATTTTTATTTTACTTACAGTTTTTGCATACGATTACAAATTATTGTTTATTATGATTATTTCATTTTTGTCTTATGTGCAATGTTTTCATATAAGGGAGTCTATGGTGTCCCTTGAAACCATTTTACTATTTGTAGATATAAGTAAATAAATACTATCTCATCTAGACGGTGTTCTGCTCACATTTACACAAAATTCATTGCTAGGGTTTTTCTTTCATTTCGTTCCGTAAGTATAGTGAGTTAGATTTTCCAAGTCCTTTTTTCTAATCATGTGTTTCATTAATATCAACTGTGCACGTCTGATTCTGTGGACATATAAATTTGTGAAGCCTTTCATGTTCTTCTTTCAGACTCTATAAGGTGGCGCATCAAAACATCTTTAAAAACTGAAAAAAAAAGAAAAATATTGTGCGACTCTTCTCTAACTTAAACTATCACTGATCTACAAATAACATCAAGCTCTTCCCAGAATAACCACGACTCAATAATTTAACTGACCCAATAGTGGTTCAAAGTCAGTTAAGTAGAAAAAAAACAAAGCAAAATCCTTCTATGTTACCATTTTGTTTTCATTTTCCTTAAAAGGTCCTCATTCCTCACATGTTGCGTCTATATAATATGAAGTTATACCCAAGAGCACCACAATTTAGTATTTAACTTACTCAATAGCGGTTCAACGTCAATTAAACAAAAACAAAACAAAGAAAATCATATACATTCTGATTCTACGTCGCCTTTCCTTCATGCTCCCAGCATATCCATCTAGCTTAAAATCGCCGTAAATTATTTAGCATTTAGGATAGACATTAAATGGTATTTAAGCACTATGTTGAATTTTTGCTAAAGAGTTTTTTTGTTTCGTAATTATTTTGTAAACTTTAGAAAAACATCATTTAGTATTTAAATGAGCGTTCGGATTTCAATGTTATATTTCCGACATCTGGTGAAACAATTCCCAGTTTTCTATATATCTAAATATTAAAAAGATATATTATAAATAAACATCTATAGTGAATTATATTCGTTGAGGCTGTCTTTTACATTTCAGATCATATGTTTTGTCAATTGCAGTCGTTAGATTGTAACCTTTTTCATTTTGTCCAGAATTTTACCCCCAAGTAAGTAAATAAATTCACTAAGACGCAAAGGTTTACTAGGTGTGAGAAAATATGTGAAAAAAGATTTTTAAAAATATACAATCTGACATAGACAAAAAATTAACCTAGACGATTAGATTTTCTAGATGTCACCCCAACCTAATAAAAGGTACATATAAACCACGCAGAAAACCCAGCGATAAACCGCTGTATATGCAAACATCTTACAAACAATTGCCATTACTAATCAAGCAAATTCTACAATAAATCAACCGCAAACCTTTCGACAATTCTTTTAGTGAAACCGTATTCAACAAAGCTAAAAAGTCTATGAAACCTCACTAAATACTAGTGTATTCTACGCAACACTCACATACATAGCAATCAGCACAAAAAGCCAAAAGGAAGAGAAACATTATATACTTCAAGCTATCGTACAATAAAAGTTTACTACAAAAGTAGGGAAGATATTTATTAAACACATACAAAAACAATTCCTCGCATCAAGCACTCTTTACACGATATTCAACAAAAACAAAAAATCATTTACTGTTGCACCGAGAACATGACACAAATAGCAAAAAAACACAAGAAAACAATGAACAAACAATCTGAACAAATTAAGGTTACGTGTAACTGCAGAATAAAGAACAAATGTCCCTTAAACGGCAATTGCTTGTGGAACAATGTAATATACCAAGCTAGTGTAAAATCAGCAGATAACTAAGAATAAATATACATGTGTGTCAGTGAAGAACCCTGGAAACAACGAAACTAAGTACATAAAATATCATTTACCAATAGTTAACACGCGCAAAATACAATGCATTCTGATCATAATTATTAGTGATAAAACAAAAATATAAATCTTAACAAAAATATCACCTATTATTATAGCATACCTTAAAACTATATTCTGTCACACACACACACACACACACACACACACACACACACACACACACACACACATATATATATATATATATATATATGTCAAAGTAGTATTTTAACACTATCTCTACCAAGTTGTTCATTTTACTGAGAAATTCCATTTCAATTAATTCTGATTTACAACAAGGTTTTGATTATACGCTAGTTTTTAAAAGGTTTCTATTGTTATTATTAATTTTATATATATTCCCAAACATGTTTAGCGTGTCCCAACCCAGATTAAACATAAACAGACTTAGCACGTATGAGAACATTGAAAAAGTATTACGTTGAATAAAAATTTGAAGAAATGTGATTTTGTTTGTGAGCTCGACACCTTCCTTAACTGTGTCTGTGTTTTTAATTTTTTTAATTGTAATTATACTTCCGATTTCATTTCTTAAATTTTTACAACAATGTTCTTTTTTTCTATATGTAAATGTATCTTACATATCTATAGGTCTATCATTCGTCCATGCTTAGAACATTGCTCCCACATATGGTCCAGTGTTTTTGCCATTTAAGATCCAATAAGAGTCAGCAATTTATTAGTCCTGATCTGATCAGTCACACGTTCTCCGCC
Source organism: Ascarosepion bandense (assembly GCA_037127315.1). Lineage (NCBI taxonomy): Eukaryota > Metazoa > Mollusca > Cephalopoda > Sepiida > Sepiidae > Ascarosepion > Ascarosepion bandense. Next base: position 998,939 of record JBBBDQ010000259.1, read on the forward strand.
GTAAATTTGACTTTCTGTATCCTTTCTATAAATACTTTCATTTTAATTATTCGCATGAAATCTTCGCTATGGTACCTAGGCTTTTTTAATTAAAATGTGGGTTGTGGTGCAGTAGATATCAGCTAGGAACGAGAAATCGGAGAGACAAGTTCGAGTCCCAGTTAAATTCTGTGCATTCACATACGAGCAGATACCCTTGGAAAAGGTATTAATCTGTTTCTTCTTTTTCCAGCTGTGGGTTAAATAGCAAGAAGGATTGGGTTCTATAGTATTGGTTGGCAATAAATCTGCCACAGAAAGCAATAGCAACGTAATGCAGTAAAACTAGTCATGTCGTTTTCGAGACATGATCTCCCAAGTGGGTATTACATAAGGCATTTAACTGTCTAACTGGAATGGAGTTGAGATATCATCAAATTACGGCTGACCAGTCTAGATTTAGCCTTTGTTTCTATGCTATCGGTTTCTTTTCTTGCTCTTCTCGCCTCTGGAAATCACTTCAGGCTTCATAATTTCTAGCCAAAAATCTAAAATAAATGTCAATCACTATCTACTGTTTTCCTGGTAATTCTTTTCTCTTCTAGATCATTATTAATGCTTCTGTTTTTAATTCTTCCACACCCAGTAACATAACCCTGTATAATCTTGTAACGTAGTAGCATTATTGCCTTACATGGGGTGATACGATTAAAAAGTCACGTTCACTGTTGGTTTTTCTTTTTGTTTCAATATGTAATCTTCAGGATGTCAATATTTTTGTATGCACTATCTCTGTACAGAAACGAGTGAACTTTGTGCTTTCAAACTCCCAAGCATTATAAAGATAAGATCGGCTAGATGTGTAACAAAATGGCGACGGTTATTTCAACGAAATGTTAGTTGGCGCCGTCTACAAAGTATATTCGCAAAGTCACGCTCCCAATGCCGTAATATATTTTCAACCAAATATAATTTACTTTGAGTTATTTTTAAACCAATGGCAAGCAATGAAACACATTTTTCTTTTGCGATAAGTCCTCCATTTATACAACTATTTTTAGACAAGCATATGTGGAATGAACATAGTAATAGTGAAATGCTTACAGAAAGATTCTCATTTTAAATGAAGAAAACACAGGTTTAATTAACTAGAAGTAATATGAGAAAATATGAAATTATCACATCATATAGGGATAAAATTGGTGTAAGAATGACTAAGTACTGATTGTGCCACGGCGTTATTCTAAACGGCTATCGTGAAACCAATACACAAAAGTCTGTTTCTTATAGGTCAAACTGAAAGGTCTTCTTGAAGATTTAGATAGAACAACGCAACTGTTCCATATTGATTACTTGTACTGATCTGCAATATGTACGTGGGCGTATGGTTACAACGTTCGCTTTCTAACCATGAGACTTGAGTTCAAATGGTCAATCTGTTAGGAAGGTAACCTCTGGATATAATGGAAGATGACAAACCCACTGTTTACTTGAAAGCCAAGCCACTGCTAGACTAAACCTTTGTGAGTGAAACTGGATAGACGGAAGGCTTTGATAGTTGTGCTAGCATAGTTTTTTCAGACTGTTGATCAAGGTAGTTAACGTTACGCTCTCTCAGAAACTGAAAGTGCTCAGCATAATTGCAATATAAACAACAGATTTTGTGGGTGGTGAACAAACACAAATGAGCCTGAGCAACGAGGATTAGCTAACCGTCTTGGCATCATCAGAAATGAATGGCTGTACTATTCTACGGTTCTTGACAACTACTCGTCAGAGGCTAAAACTCAATGAGAGAAACATCTAAATTGCAAATATCTGAGGACTATATTTTAATCTCGTGCGAAACAGTCTCACGGAAAATTTTGGGAGGAATTAACTATGTTCTTTTAAATAGAAATCTCATGTTTCGGTGATTCGTCAGTTCAAAGACTAATGAAAATTTACATTATTTTCCTCTTTTATTGTCAGACTTGTGACCGACTAATAATCCTGTCATATATTTCATACTTTAGAAATACAATGTATTTACATCAATCTCTGTGGATTTCTAGCAGTCTTTTTTTTAAATTTTTGCCTTCAATTATTCTGCCTTATTTTTACAAGAATTTAAACGCCAAGGTTAGTAAATTGTACTTATTACTCAGCTAGTAACATTTCTAAGACTTCTGTATTTCACTAATTAACGAATTAATATTCTCATTTTAGGACTGAAATTATGAAAGGAATCTTAACAAGTAATGTGCAATTATTCACTCTTTCGAATTTCAACTGATTTCAGATCAGATCCTCATAAAACATTTTTACTGTGTGTTACATCTTCTTTGTATGGTGAGATAATAACAATAAAGTCGAGAAAAAGATAATGTGCTTTTTTACTGACATGACAGTAAATTATATTTGAAGATCTTTAAAAAACTAAAATATAACAGAAATCTGAAATTGTAATGCCAAAGATGTGACATGGGGTTGGACATCAAGAATTTCAGCTGAAGATGTCACCATTCTATAAGATTACACCATCTATACAGAGAGAAAAATTGAAGCAACTTGGCCGGACATTATTGTTAAAAGCCAAAAAGAAAAAAATGTTTATATATTGATATGGCTTGTCTAACGGATTGTAACATAGCAACCAAGGACTTTGAAAAACTATCAAAATATAAAGGCCTGGAAATTGAAATAGAAAAAATGTGGAAATTGAAAACAAGTATCGTACCAGTGATAGTGGCTGCACTTGGAATGATAAAAAATGGAACAACAAAACACACTGAATGTAACCATGGAAACTCCAGCTTAAGATATATACAAAAAATTGTTTTGTTAAGTACAGCCCACAAATTAAGGAGAACTCTGTCTATGTAACGCTAGGGCAGTTTAGGGAGATATAAAAAGCATGAAATAGTGTCATAACAACACACCACTATATGTCTTAAGTTTTGCTGCAGACTTGGTAGATAGTGCGACCATAGTAGAAATCGATTTATAATGAAAAATGACATAACAATTATAATAATGGGCCAAAAGAAGAATGTTGGTGTTTATGCTTGAAAATCTAGTAACAAACATATTTTAAAAACTTTCAGTATTGTATTATCGTCAGTATTCCGGTTGATTTCACCAATGTAATGCAGAAAGAGACTCAACATGAGTCTAATATAACTCAACCTACTCAGCACGATGACATCTCAAAGATATGCAAACTATGAACATTTTCCTGAAATTAAAAACAAACATTATAAAGAATCATTTGCCGTTGTTGAGTGTTGTTGAGTTATCGGTAATAAGTCTTCAATACAATAAGTACAGAAAATCTATAGATCCAACAAAGGAGGTCTTCAAAGAATCCTGATATTTTATTCAGTCTTTAGTTGTTGATTTGGCCTGAAATCTTTTTTAGTACCATCTAGTCTGATTCACCAAAATATTTGAGCAGGTACCTACTCTTCAAAAGTTACTATTAATATTGTTATCATTATCATCATTAGTATTAACACTGAATTTGTATTATTGCGCATTATGTCTTGTAGCTGATGTTAGGAATCAAGCAACTGAAAGACAATATTTGATATTTAGCAATCTAGTAATTAGGTACTTCTGTTAACTCAAGTTTTTCAAATAAAAGCGTTGGAGGCATGTTGATTAATTTTTCTAATAATAAAAACTCGACTTGAATCGAAGACATGTTTTTTTTATTTTTTACATGAAAACCGTTCACTAAAAACAAATTCAATCAGCTCCCTTACACTTTATTGCCTCTGTATAATTTAGCAAACAGCTTAAATTTTCGATACATACTTTTAGTGTTATCGTAGTGTATCCACTTTTCATCGCAGGTCACGAAACGTCGCAAAAAAAGATTTTCTTTTATGCTGGTGTTCACACGTGACAAGACGGCATTTGACATCTTCCGGCTTCAACTGGTATGCCATTCATGGCCTTTGCTTTCGTATTATTCTTAATTTCTGCTAGATAAGTAATGTCTCATATTTGTCGTCTTAAAAATGTTTCGTTACGCCAGAGCGCTCTTTATCTTCAACATCAAAATAATTCCTTTTGAAGCGTCTAAAACAATTCAATTTCTGTGTGCTCCAGCAGTAAATTTCTTTTGAATAAAGTAATACAGTAAAATTCCCCGCAGGAATCAATATCTCAACAAAAAAGAACGCATACAAAATATCAAATCGCGCAAAGTAAAATTTTAAATAAAAATAACGAGACAATGGTATTTCGAGACATGACTGACTAGGCAGAAGTTTTTCCCGCAGTAAGTTACAATTGCTGCGGTAGACTGGTTGCTAAACAAGTTTATAAAGACTAACCCGTTCTGCTATTCAACCCATAGCCAGAAGCAGAACAGACGGATTAATACGTTTTTTAATTATATTTGTGCGTAAGTGAATGAAAGAAATCTGATGAAATTCAAATTCGGCTTTCCGATTTCCCAATGCAAGCCGATATCCATTACCCTACATTTTTGCATTAAAACATATATTACAAACTAAAATTCATATGGAATAAATGTATCTTCTGCAAACCTTAGTATTTTCGGAGTAAGGCTAGTTTTATTGTAAATGCATTAGCCTGGATAATAAAGTCGAACATTGTCATCGCTGTGTTAGTTATTATCGTCGTATTATATTTCTTTACATTCTAATGTGATATATACAATTATTATGTGGACACAAGTAATCATTTAATGTACTGTGTAGGAAAGGAGTGAAGAGAATTTTTTTTTATGCTAAATTTTGGCTTTTTTATATACATGACAAGGCAATGACAATTTTGAATTCTCTCTTCATCGAATACTACCTAACAAGATAAAACAATTAACTTGACAGTACTCGTGATAGCAGTATTCAATAGTAAATTTAACAAGTCACTACAATAATATTATCTACATTCTTCTAGGCAATTACCCGGCATAACTTACAATGAATGGATCAGTCGTTCGCGATAGTAAGGAGAGTAACCGGCTCTTACCACAAAAAAAAAAAAACAATTTTGACTCAAAAGGAAATACTGTATCTTAAATATATACCATTATTTGACTCTTGTGCAACAATTGTATGTTTTCACTCATTAGCAAGAAACAGCAATGAATGCAAAATTAATTTGACGAAAGGAAAAGCAATCATTTTCTTTTTTATTGCGTTTTCGGCTTCCTTAGATGTAAAACGTAACTTGTGAATCATTTTCTTACCCATTATACCGACTAGACAATTAAATGCTGTGCTGTTAAGTAATCATTTGTTTGCCTATTTTAATAATCTATTATGTTGAGTCAGAAGTAATTTTTTCTAACGGAGCCATTTGTAATAAAGAATGTTTCATCTGATTGAGAGGTTTTGATAAGCGTTTTGATGAGCGTGGAATCACCTCTTAATTGTTTTTGTTCCCATGTCCACTTTACACAGGGGTGGTAGCACCTATTAAGGTCCCAGCTATGGACAAATACTGAATTTGCAAGCATAAACAAAGCTGAAAGTATAAAAAATCATTTTCAGAGTAAAAATACCAATAATGCATTTTCATAGTAAAAACGATAAACAGCAATACATTTTTATGCAAGGAATTATAAAAGCACCTCAGAAACTTTGATTTCGGTATACAATGACTCACGAGGAGTTGATATGCGTCTACACAAACAAACTAATATTTTCCCACCTAGGTCTGCGAATTTTACTCAGAAAGATCTGCCTGAAAAGCGGTAACAAGTCATCGCAAACTATGATGATTAAATAATTAAGCAAAATGTTATATTCTTAAAAAAGACTTTACAAAATTAAGTTTTAACCTAAGACAGAAAGTGTGTCACTTTAATCCAAAGACCTATTGACATGACCAAGGATGCATTTCTGAGAGAGAGTACAATTTCACTGGAAACACAAAAAAGAGTACTGGATCGTTATTTGATGTCTGTCTGTCAAAATGGCAACAAATGCTAGACAATTTCATCAAAGATTGAGGCAACCAAAAAAAGTGGTGCCGTAGAAGGACGTTGAGGATACCATAGACCACACCTGTGAGCGACGACAAGGCATTGGAGATGATGGAAACGAAAAGGAAACTGATACTTAACATCAATAAGAGACAACTGAAATTTTTCGGATATATATTGAAGAAGGACAGCTTGGGGAATTTGATACTCACGGGAGTGATAGTGAGCAGGAGAAACAAGTAAAAGCAACGCGTGGTATATTTGCTAATATTAAGCAAATGGATGGCAGAGCAGTGTTCGTACGTATCAAGAGAAAGGATTTTAAGAACTACAAGGAATAAAAGTCGTGAAGGGCAATGATCGCCTTCGTCCTGAAGGGATACAGTATATAGAAAAAGATTAGATTACGGTAATGTTGCATCATGTTATAATTAAAATGCTTAGATGTAACCATAATTTCTATTCTAACTGCTTTCCCTTCCATCTCTCGTTTGAGGAACTCACTTCCGGATTCTTACTTTCCAAACTACTTTGACCTTTACAACATTTAAATGCAATGTCAGTCGTTATCGTCTTTATATGTCTATACTTCTGAAATGATAAAATATTTTACATTATTTACCTCTTTATCTTTATTGCATGTTTACGAGGTTTAGGCCATTAAATTCTCTGGTCTTCTTTAGTTGATAAGAATTTTAAACCGAACCTTTTATTTCGATCGCTGGTTATATCAATCTTCTTCCACTGAGAATGATAACTATATGTCATCTGCAAGTGGAATTGCACATGGAAGAGGATGATATACCCTAGTGGTCGAACTGAAGGGTTCGGTTTAACATTCCTAATATCTGAAGAAGTCAGGCGTTTAGAACAGCCAATACGTTCGTAGAAATGGCAATAAAGATGTGGACAACAGTCCGAACAGCGTAAATAAGGCCTTCTATATTCGCTGTTCCTGTTCATTTTATTTCCCCCTGCTGAATAGCGTTTTATTTTTCTTATAATCTCTCTCGCTCAGTAACCTCTTCTTTCATAGTGACTTTATTGTTTTTGGCGGGGTAACGTGATAAATATTTAATTATAATTTGATGTACTGAAGAATAAATCTGTTAAATAAAAAAGAAATTATTTATGATTCAACGTATTAAAAAATCTTACATTGTGTGTCCTCGCAAACATTAAATGTATCCTGGTCTTTCTTCTCAAGATGTAAAATCCGTGGCAAAAGGATATCATCTCCTTGCTGATCAAACACAAAACTGATGAGTAATGAGTCGGTTATCGAACTATGTTCCATTAACCTTCTATAAGAGCAGGATTTGTTTGAGGCCGACATTGACGATTTATATAATGAAGCCGTTCACCTGACTGGCCTTTCAAACACTTGTACAGTATTCTGAGTAATACATAGCAAGACAATAAATCTTTATAAATGACAGGTTGGCTTTAGAAAGCTATGCTTCAGAAAATGACGAATACTTCCCAATGCTGGGGAAAAAAGACACATTTATTTCTTCTCTCCACATTCGTTTTATCTTTCACACTTGCAAACAATACTTCTGAACTCTGCTCATTGAATGCATTATCCTACGGCTGGAGAAGTTTGCCAAAACTGTCAAAATAAAAATTATCTGTGAAAGATGTATATCTTTCTAACAATGCACTGACACACACACACACACACACACATATATATATATATATATATATATATATATATATATATATGAAACGAAATACGGAAATAATCCTATTCCAAATGAAAGATATTCAGTAGGTCTGCCATATATATGTATTGAGCAATTTTTAAATACAACAGTGTAGTGGTTTAATATAATTATGACAAAAAACATTGATTAAGAAAGTGTATATATATATATATATATATATATATATATATATATATATATAGTTATGTGAACTAATGAATACACACATGGATAAAATTAAGCAAGTGTTAATACAACAGTGCTCAAAGTAGTATATACAGAGCTATTAATATATATATATATATATATATATATATATATATATATATATATATATATAAACATATTATCCTACGTCAGTAGCGTGTATCGGGGTTTCATAGGATAAAAAGGCATCAGGGCATCAGGTTCATATTACTAACTGCAATTCTAAGAGATTTGAGTTTAATTTCATTAGATATTCATGGGAATTAATGTTAGAGTACTATTTTTTATTGATTAATGGTAAAATTTAACCACAAAAAATTCCACGAATATATAAAACATATAAATTTAAATTAGAAAATATAAAATGCAGGGAAATGAAATCAAAGGGGCGTAATTAATAATTATTAATAGTAATATTTGTTAGGTAAATATAAAAGAAAGAAAGTAAGAAAGTAAAAAAGAAAGAGGCAAATGTATAGAGCGATAAAATGATAAAGAAAGAAAGAAATGTTTTTTCTATGGCAGCAAATGGCACTTAATATATATATACTTTTTTGTCTAGGTTTGTCTAGGTTTGTAGACATTCAAATTAGCAAGGCATTTTTTGCTTCGGTTAATTAAAAACAATTAAAATTCACACTTCAAACATAAATCATACCAAAATAGGCTTTATATATATATATATATATATATATATATATATATATATCAGTCATCCACATACATGCCTGTTACACTGTATCATAGATCATCAGTGTATTAGACACATTCATTTGTTTTGGCTGGGATTAAAACTCGACCGATTTGGTGTGGATCAGGGGTTGCTACCCCCAAAACCATAGACATATATATATATATATATATATATATATATATATATATATATATATATAAACACCTATTGAGCTAGATTGACCTACCTAGATTTCACTTAAACGGATCTTCAGGGAAACGAAAAACGACATAAAAGGACAAAAAAGACAACCCACGTGACCATGAAAGGAGACACCAAACACAAGGAGGGTAGTAACAACTTTATTACAAAAATATGTTTTTAAATTTTTATTATTATTAGAGGGTGAATGGCAAAGACAAAAACAAAAAGATACTAACCCACGATACAGAAACCTAGTCCAACAACCGGGGCTTCCTATGACTGCATTTATTTAATATTTCAGTCTTGGAATTCAATAGATAATTAGTTTGTTTATATAAAGCTATAGCTAATTTTTCCTCTATACATAGCCTACAAAACAACCACAGTTTATACAGTAATGATGGATTAATCATAGTTGACAAAAGTAATCCCCAAATGTGTGAAACTATACGCAAAAACTGTACTGTTTTTTAAAATGCATGGATTTAATTTGGATGTGGAAATTAATTGAAAAATGTTTAATTATTTAGATATTACGCTAAATTTACTGAATGGACGCATATCTCTATTCATGAAAGAAAGTCAAGACCCCCAATATGTAAACACTAAATTGTGATGGGCATTGCTAAAAATATTTCTCATAGACTATCACACAATTCATCTAGTAAATATATTTTTGATGTTCATTAAAAAGTATACCAAGATGCCCTAACTAGGAGTGGGCAAGAAAGATAAATTAGTATATAGGGACACTAAGAGACGTAAACGGAAAAATAAAGGTAGGAACATTTTATGGTTTAATCCTCCGTTCAATTTAGTGGTAAAACCAAAATCGGTAACATGTTTTTTAATCTATTAGAGCAAAATTTTGTAAAGATAATAAGTTGTATAAAATATTTAACAAAAATAACGTTAAACTTCGTTATTGTTGTATGCCGAATTTGGAGAAAATCATTAGTGGACTGAATAATAAAAAGTTAGAGTTGATATGCGTACTGACACAAGAAGTAGTAAGAAATGTTGTCCCTATTTTCGTTTCGTTTCCTCGTTAGCCAGCTTTCCCTGACGATCCGTTTAGGTGAAACCTAGGTAGGTCCGTCTTGCTCATTAAGTGTTCATTTATTTATTTATTTCGCTCTATTTCTGTATTGAGCGCTTTCTTTTAGTTGATTAATCGTTGATTAATCGTATCGTGGTTTTTTTCTTTGGACTTCGTGCTGATCTCGGTCCGAATCCTTTAGGCTGAGGTTCATGTACTAAGCTCTTTCTTTTTTGAAAACCATTTTATTCCTTCTTTCGATAGTTTTCGAGGAAAGTTTTTTTTGACACGAGTATAACTTTTACAATCTCTTTTATATAACCAAACAAACATATTTTTAATTCGTTAGTGGATACATCCATATTTTTAAATAAACACCCTATCCAAGAAATCTTTAAAAAAAGTATCGTTTTCCTGGATTAAACCTGTGTCCACTTTTGTAGTAAAAAAGAAAACAGCGACTCATCGATGCCTCAAATTTTAATAAGTTTTTAAAAATGTGGCCTTCATTTCAAATACACTATAATAATTGAGGTGACTTATTTACATATGAACTACATAAAACCATGTTCCAATTAAGTATTTACCACTTTCTGTGAGTTAGTAACACTACACAAAAATGACGAAACCGATATCTAAAGAACCAAATAAAAATTATCACGTGATAAATACAAGGGATGCTTAGGAGACTTGCATCTAAATCTAGAGGGAAAATGATTAAGGATTTAAAATACGAAGAAAACCAGATAAATTATCTCTTCAAAACTGCGTGTTGTGACGCTATTATAAAAGTATCAGCAATTACACACTCTAAGAAATTTTGAAGAAAATGATGTTCGATGATATAGGTCAGCTAATAGTAAGAAACATAGGATTTAATAAAAAACTATTGAATGTAGTGTGTGCTAAGGTCATGAACATTTCTTAAAAATAACTGAACTTGTCATTAAGTATGTTCATCGTTTGAAGCTAGCTGCCAAATATTGTGAGTTTGATGAAATAAAATTAGAAAACCAGTCAGTAGTAGAGGAATTCATTTAAGTGAAATTTAACAAATTTGTCTTCAAAATGAGGTGTATCGACAAATGACTTTAATACAGTTACAACTGAGAAACTTGTCACAAGAAAATTGTTGCGAATTTGTTCAGTAACAAGAATTGAATTGATTTTAATTCAACAAAATTAATTTACTTCAACAAAAGTTACGGATCTGGTATATAAATAGAGATATTCAGAAAAGACAGAATATTGTGCACTTGGCGAGGTTATAAACATATAAGCGAAAATAAAAATAAATGAAAAAAGATGCGCAATTGAATCATTTTGAATGAATTTGTAAATCCGTAAAGGTATTAGAAACTGAAGAGCAAATGAGTTCGGATGACTTTTCATTTATAAAAGATATGAAAAACACTTATTAAAAATCCGAATCTATTATGTTTTACTGGATATGCAACTAGAAAGGTGAAGTAACATAACTTTGATACCTATATATTAGGAAAAGAAAGTTTAAAGTAAATCTTCGTTCAAATGAATCAATTTGACGGATCCATGATATAAGCGTTTAGCTATTTTGAAGCCTCCGTAGAACTAAAAATAAGTTGGACGTATTAACACTTATCGTGACAAACTGAGAATAATTAGGGTTGATAGAAAAAAGTGAGTTAGTTTACAGAGTCAAGGTAGAAGAACCTGAAATGTTTAAATATATGAAGTAAAATTTTAGACTAAAAGAAAATGTCTCCCCCTCATATTTTCAAGCACGCAAAATGCCAGTCAATCTTATAGTTGCGGAAAAGCTAAAAATAAATATTGAAACAAAATTTACTGAAACGAGCTCTTCGAGAGATGAAATGGGCCTTCTCGTTAGTAATTTTAAGAATTAAAGATGGATATCCGCGTATTTGTGGTGACTTCAAAATAAGCGTAAACCACAAAATATGTGCAGACTCATATATTTTTCCCAATGTAGAATAGGTTCTTGATCCCTTTGGAGATTTGAAAGTATTCTCTAAAATTAATCTACCATCAAATTTTGAAGGTTTTAAAGAAATCCTAACAAGAAAAAAAACCAATAAACTTTTTATAAGATGAAAAAGAATGCCACATGGAAAAAAAACAAGTACGAATTTTCAAAGAGTTATAAAGTGTGACACTTTAACTAGACATATATGTATTTTATTATAATAGATTAAAATAGAAAATAGATTAGAATAGAAAATAGTTTAAAAACATATTTAACAAAAGTGAAAAAGAAGAGGAAAAAAATAAATAAACGCTTTTTCTTTTATGAGGAAAATTGTCCTCCGGTAAATATTTGACTCAGTGATAAAGGTCAGCGGGTAGGTTTTCGATGACCCGGTTAAAGGCTGTCCTTTACTGTATCTTGACCACACATTAAGCCTTTTCCGGCGGAAGCCTTATTAAGATAAAAAAAAAATATAACTGAAATTTCAGACTTACAGTCGCCGGTGTTTGTCACCGGTGGTCTAAAACATTTCCGGATTTCCGGATTTTCATTTAAATAAATAGAAGTCAGAAAAGTTAAGACAGTTAAGTTAAGACGAGTAAAGTGAAGGGGAGTCAGCCGGGTGCGAACTTGAAGTAAGGATCTCCGTTCATCTTGTTTCGTTCAGTTTGGGTTTGTTCATCTCCATTAATTAGAGTTAGAGCTGTGTGTCACATTCGCCTGCCCCAACCGAAAAGGCTAACTCTAAACGAATAAAGCATCATTTCAACTCATCCAAATTGTGGAAGTTCGTTCCTTATAGTCAATCTTGTACCCCAGCTGTTCGTCCGACGGTTTCTACAAAAATCCGGCAACATCACAGCGTGGAGAATGGCTGCCGGAGAAATTGTTAGGACGGACCGTTGGGGTGGTACAAAAGCAGGATATTGTCAGCGATAAAAAAAGTAATATACTAAAAGGGTGACATTTCTATTGATGCTATTAACGATGAAAAATTAAAATTGAAAACTAGTGTGTTTTCAATAAGTTAACAAATGCTAACGAAATAAAATGTGCTTTGAGGATGTGTAAATTTCTACAGCAATACTCTGAATGACAGAACATTTTGCTGCTTTAAGAAAAAATATGTGGAATTTATTAGAAGGAAATAATGAGTGGCATTCAAAAATGTAGAAATATTTTTGGTAAAGAAGTCAGTTGAAAAAATTATTCGACTCCAGAAAGGAATTAGTAGTAACAACTGATGCTAGTGAACACTTAATTTGGGAAATATTAGCTAAGGATAATCATTTTATATGTATCTTTCAATTAAATCTTCAAAAATCGAATAAAACTACTCAAATATTGAAAAAGAAGCAATGGCCAGAATATGAACGAAAATTAGGTAGCGTCATCTAGAATTCTAAGATGGGCCTTAATGCTAATGGCTTTCGATTTTGATATTGATTAGGTGAAAGGAAATAACATTGCCAATCTAAATGCTTTATTGAGATTGAGGTTGAATTAATGTACAGTGAGCCTGGCAGTAATGAAAGCTAAAGTGTCATGTCAAAGCAAAAACAAAAGTGACAGTGAAATCGAGAGCAGTAAACACAATGAAAATGAACAATTGTTCAAGGAACGCCTCTATAAGAAAGAAAACAATCACAACATTCCATATCTAGACAATCTATTAGAGAGGGTGAGGGAGATTGTGAAGTGACAAAGACTCCCAGAAGAAGCTATTACCCATGCGGGTTGATACCTACATGACGTAAGTTAGTAACACGACATAAAAATAATATCCAAAGTAACAAAAATATCGAATAAAACATAAATTAGTTAATTCTTTAGAAATGAGTGCGCTTATAAAACTATTCTTGGAAAGAAAAAAAGAATGAAAAGAATTTAAAAGTTATTCTCTTTGGAATATTGTCGAAAGCAACAAGATACATTTTTAACGACTGCGAACGTATTTTAAATAGTTTAATAGTTTTGTGAATATTCATGCAATATCTTCTAGACTCTATTTTTGAAGATAGTGAAGAAATTAAAATAGATTAATAGGTTTAAAAATCTTCAAGCGATCTCTTCTAGTCTCGAATTTTAAAGACAGTCAAGACTTTAAAATAGTTTTGTGAATATTGAAGCGATCAATTCTAGCCTTAAGGTTTTAAAGACAGTTAAGATATTAAAATAAGATTCATGCGAACACTTCTAGTCATGCATTTTTTCAAAAAAAATTTAAACATTAAAAATAGTTTGCTTTGTGAGTAGTCATTGAGCTTACTGTTTATACAAACATTTGAATACAGTGAATATATTGAAATAGCTTAACTGTTTTGTGAATATTCATGTGATCTTGTCTCGATTTTAATTTAAAGCTACTTTAGAAATTAGAATTTGTTTTGTGAATATTTATACATTCTTCAAAGATCCTGACATATTAAAAACGATTAAGTCATTAATATTAGTGTAATAGTTTTGTCAAAATTCATATGATCTCAAATAGTCTTAAATTTTGATGATAGTTAAACAAGTAATGTGCGTTGTGATGTAGTGAATATCAACAAAGAACGAGAAATATAGAAGCCGAGTTTGAATTCCAGTTAAATTCGCTGCATTCACTTACGCGCAAATATTCATGAAAAACGTATTAATCCGTCGCTTCTTCCTGCAGCTATGTGCTAAATAAGAGAACATATTGTATACTATTGTTTTGATTCATAATCAGTCTAATGAAAAGTTATGACAAACTATAGCAAGAAAATGTTTTGCCCAGTCAATCATGTCTCTTTCGAGAAGTGATTGCTTAAGCGTATATCATGTATAGGACTACACTAATTGAAACAATTTGAAAACATATTAACAGTATTGTTATAATTCATGCTGTCTTTTCTAGTCTTGACTTTAAAAGCAGTTAAGAAATTAATTATTTAAATAGGTTTGTGAATATCAATGCCATTTATTCTAGATTTGAATTTAAAGCTAGTTAAGATATTAGAATTAGTTTGTTTCATGCTGATTACACTGTTTTAACATCTTGACGATTAAGTATAATATTAGTTTAATAGTTTTGTGCGGGATTTTGCAATCACTTCTCAACAAGACTTGTAAAGATGGTTTTGACAAGAAAATAGTTTAATAGTTTTGTGAACATGCATGGTGTCTATTCTTGTCCTGACTTTAAACGTCAGTTAAGACATTGAAATATTTTAATAGTTTTCTGAAGGTTCATGCAAACACCTTTACTCTTGATATTAAAAATTAAAACATTTTGTTAAATTTCATGCAAACACTTCCAGCCTAGTCATTTAATGATAGTTAGGACATTAAACTATTTTAATTGTTTTTAGACATGGCTGCTTAAAGACAGTTATGACAAAAATCATATTACACTGTTTATAATATTTTGATGTTTCATTCTATCTTCTCAGTTTTGAAAAGATTTATACTATTTCTCTTGTTTGGATTTTTAATGATAGTGTAGACATGAAAAATAATTTAATAGTTCTGTGAAGATTCATGAAATCTCTTTTATACATAGTTAAAACATTAAATTTTATTATTACGCGAAGATACAGCTGATGTTTTTATACATGACTTTTTTTTTATACATGACTTTTTAAAGTCAGTTGAGACATTAAAGGATGGTTTCATAGTTTTGTAATGATTCATGTTATCTCGTATAGTCTTGATATTTTTGAGACAGTTAAGTCATTAATTATAGTTTGATTATCAGTTTTGTGAAGTATCGTGCAATTATTTATAGACTAATTTGAAAAGTCATTAAGGCATTAAATATAGTTTAATATTTTTGTGAAAATACTTGTGATCTCTCCCAGTCCCAAATTTTTATTGAGATTTAAGACATAAAATATAGGTTAATTTCTTTGTGACAATTCATGCCTTCTCTTTTTAGTCTTGAATTTTGAAGTGACGATATTAAAAACAGTTAAATAGTTTTGTGAATATTAATGCTATATATTCGAATCACGAGTTTAAAAACAGTTATGTTATTAATTATATTTTAAAAGTTTTGTGAAGATTCCTGGGATCCCTTCACATCGTGACGTTTTAAATATAATTAAGATATGAATAGTTTAATATTCTTGTAAATAATAATCCGATCATTGCTACACATAAATTTGTAAAGTGTTTTAAATAATTAAAATTAGTTTAATAGTTCTCTGATGAATACATGTATCACCGTCTTGTTTTTTAAATAGTTAAATCATTGATAAACAGCATAATATTTTGTGACGATTAATTTATCGCTAATTTCGTTAAATAGATTTGTGAAGTATTCTGTACTATTGTTGATATTTTAGTGATATTTCAGACATAAAATATTTCAATATTTTTTAAGATCCATTTGAATTTAACTCCTCTTGACATATGCAACACATGCATTTTGCTAAAATAGTTCAATAGTTTCATGAAGATTCATGTAATATTATTCAGTCGTGAATTTGAAAATGTTAAGACATCATAAATAGTTTAATAGTTAGGTGAAGTTTTATGCGGACCCTTCTTGACTTGAATTTTCAAAGCCAAATCATTAAAGAGAGTTTGTTTTGTGAAAATTCATGTGATTTCTTCTCGCCATAAATCGAAAGCAGTTACTAAATTAAGATAGCTTAATGGTTGTGTGAACTTTCATGCGATTTCGTCTAGACTTGACAGTTGAAAGACAGTAAATCATTAAAAATACTTTTATTGTTTCATGCGATCGTATTTAGTCTTGACGTTTTAAAGACATGTAAGACATTAAAGAGTAATTTAATAGTTTTTTTAAATTTTCATGCGATTTCTAATAGTCTTTATATTTTAATGACAGTTAAACATTAAAAAATAAAAAATTTAATTGTTTAGTAAATATTTATAGAATCTCTTCTCGTCTTGGCATTATAATGACAGTTATGTCATTAAAAACTGATTAATAGTTTTGTGAAGATTTATATTAACTCTTTTAGGCTTGGTAATCTGACAACAGTTAAAGCTTTAATGTTTTGTGACAGTCTATACAATCTTTCCTAGCCATAAATTTTAAGAGAGTTAAGTCATTAAACAATGTTTTAAATATGTGAGAAGATATATATGATATCTCCGCTAGACATGAGCTTTGAAAGCTGTTAAGGGAATAAAAATAATTGAAACGTTTTTGATGATTCACCAAATCGCTTCTAGCATTGAAATCTTATAAAACAGTTATGACATTAAAAATAGTATAATAGTTGTATGAATATTCGTGTGAAATCTTTTAGTCTTGACCTTATATAGATCATGTAGGCATTAAAAATCGTTTAATAGTAATGTGAAGATTATGCTATCTGTTGTAGACTTTAATGTTTAATAACATTTAATACATTAATATAGTGTTTTAATTTTGTAAAGATTCATGCAATCTCTTTTTGTCTTGAATTCTAAAGACAGTTAAAATATCAGAATAGTTTAATAACTTTCTGTATATTTATAAGATCTCCTCTGCTGATGATTTTCATACAGAATGAAAACATTAGAAATAGTTTAATATTTTAATAAATTTCCTTATATGAATTCAAAGACAGATAAACATTTAAAATAGTTTTATAGTTTTTTTTAAGAATTCATTCGTTCTCTTCTAGCCTTGATAATTTACATACAGTAAGGTCAATAGTTAAATAGTTTTTTGAAGTTTCATAATATTCCTTGGAGTTCAAGTTCTACAGAAACTGAGGATATTAAAATAAACTAATAGTTTTTTTGAAGTTAGATATAATTTTTAAACATTACATTTGAAAGTCATTAAAGACATTAAAAGGGAATATTCGTGACAAACCTTCCCGGCTGTATTTATAAAACAGTTAAATCTTTAAATATAGTTTAATACTTTTGTGAAGTTTCAGGTGATCATTTCTATTCTTGAATTATAAAAAAGTTAAGATATTCATTTTGGATTAATATTTTTTAAAGATTCTTACCTGTTCTTTTTGAAATTATTTTTATAGATATTTTTATCTTTGAGAATAGTTAAATAGATTTGTAAAGATACGTTCAATCTCTTCATATGTTGATTTTAAAGAATTGAAAAATATTATCAATTGCTTAACAGTTTTAGAAATATTCATGCAAATACTACTTTTCTTAGCAATTAAATGACATTTAAGGTATTAAAATAAATTAATAGTTTTGTAAAGATTCAGATGATCACGTATAGTCATGAATTTCAATTTAATAATTTTGAAGTTTTTAATACAGTTGAGGCATTAAATATTTTAGTATTTTTGAGTAAAATTATGCAACCATTTCTATATTTTCATTTTTAAGGACAGGATGTTAAAAATAATTTAATAGTTTTGTGAAAATACATGCGATCTCTTCTTGTGTCATTTTAAAGACAGTTAAAACATTAATAATTGATAACCTTGTTTTGTGAATAATATGATCTCTTCTAGATTTAATTTTTAAAATCGATATTAAGAATAGTTTATTAGTTTTGTGAATATTCATGCGTACACTTCTATTCTTGAATTTTTAAATTCATTTAAGATATTAAAATAGTTTAATAGATTTGTGAATATTCATGACAACTCTTCTAACCTTAAATTTCAAAGACTTTTAAGACATTAAAATAGTTCAGTATCTTTTGGGAAGACTCGTGCAATCTTTTCTAGTCTTGACATTTTCAAAACAGTTCAGACCTTAAAAATAGATTATCGGTTTTAGATGATTCATGACATCTCATCAAGTGTTGAAACTTTAAAGACATTTAAGGAATTAAAATATTTAAATGCTTCTGTAAACATTTAAAAATCTTTTCTATTTCTTAACTTTTAAAGAAAGTTATGGCATTAAAATAATTTAATAGTTTTGTAAAGATTCAGGCTATATTTCTAGTATTGAAATTTTAAATTAATATATTTTTATATTTTTGTAGAGATTCATGTAATGTCTTCCAATTTTGAAATTTTGAAAGGCAGTTGAGATGTTAAATAATTAACTTTCGGAAGAATCCTTCTAAATCTAGTCATGACTGTTTATAGACATTTAATGCATTGACTATCGATTAAGGGTTTTTGGAAGATTCATTTGATCACTTCGATCTTAATTTTTCAATTATATTTAAGTCATTAATCATAGTTTAATTGCTTATGAAGATTGATGCAATCTTTTCTGGATTTAAATTTTAAAAACCCTTAAGATATTGATAATAATTTTATATTTTTTTATATTTTATGATAAAGATAAAATTTCTTATAAATGTTGACACGAGGCCAACTATGAACTGATATTCCTTTTTTCAAGAATAGGATGTCTCGTGCAATGGTCAGCGTATCTGAGAGAAATTAGAGAGTTGTGATTCCGTCTGGGCTAGTTACATCTACCTTTGCACTCATACTCTTAGAAAACGTCTAAATTATATATTTTGTTCTTCAAGATTTAATAGCAGGGTTTTGACTCTTTTGACTTCAGGTAGCAACTCTAAATTATAACCTAGTCTGAAAATAATAGGCTCTCTCCTGTTCTAAACACGATCTTGCGGACTTTGCCATAGTAAATGTGTAGACACGAAGACCCAAATGGCTAATTTAACGTAACATAAAAAATGTTATTTGTGGCTTTTCTTTTACCGTATTTCATATCTAATCTTTACGTTTGGTGACTATCGACAACTCCCCTTAATTTCAATATCAAAACTTAAACATAAAGATAAAATTTAAATCAGAGTAA
This sequence comes from Ascarosepion bandense, assembly GCA_037127315.1. NCBI lineage: Eukaryota > Metazoa > Mollusca > Cephalopoda > Sepiida > Sepiidae > Ascarosepion > Ascarosepion bandense. Next base: position 1,018,352 of record JBBBDQ010000259.1, read on the forward strand.
GTTATTGAAAATAATCTCTGAAAACAATCTTTGGAAACATTACACGTTTTTTATGCAGAAAAAGTGTTCAATTTTAAAGAATAATCTTGTGGAGTATGGTTTCTAAATCTTGGCAAATTACGTAACGTTTGTTTGAGAATATTTTTCTATCGAAAACTATTCTAGAGACATTCATTTTTAATTCAAAACACATCAGTTCATTCAAACTCTACTCATTAAATGTATACTTGTGAATATTTTAACAATTAAAGAACGCAGAAAAATTTCCCGATGGACCCTTATAACACTAAACGTCTACCACCTCAAGGTTATTAAAGATCTCAGTTTTATTTTAATTTTTATAGCCTCCTAGTTTTATTATCAATCTGCTATATTATAAAAAGTTCATACTGCGAACAAAGTCAGAACGATTTCTTCATAAACGGCTTAGACATTTTAGTTTAGTTTCTCAAATACTGACCGTTTGCATTCAGACAGTTGGTATGAAATATAAAACACAGAAAGACAAATTATCAAGTTAATATTCCATATTTATAGAAACTATATCACCAGACGTTTGGGATTTAATATAAATTATAACTAACTTATGAAAGATTATAATGGTCAGGCCGTTCTTTTTCATAATATATTTGTGATGATTCTACAGAGGAATGTTAAGGTGTTATTAGCTTTCTCACGAAGATCAACGCATATAATTCCTGAATTTTTAATCGAGTGTCAAAAACCAAAAGACAAAATACTCATCATCGTAATGTGTGTTCACATTTCCATGAGAACACTCAAGAAATAATGGAAAATTTGGCTGCTTTTCTCATGCATGAAATTACGAATTATGATTTTTTTTCCACATTCACTTATTTTGTTGATGATTTGTCGCTGCGAATTTTCCCCATCTTGAACCGACACGATTATCAGAGCGATCTGAACACACCCTCATCTGCAGAATCTATCTGTTTAGAGTTCTGAAATGATATATTGTTCAGGTTGTTGTCCTTGTTTTTATTGTTATATTATTGAGGTTTTCCTTGTTGTACAATCCGTTCTACGTCAGGGAATATTTTTTCTGAATCGCAAAACCGAAAGCTTTATTTAGTTTCCGGGGATTGTCTTCTTCTTCTTCTTCTTCTTCTTCTTCTTCTTCTTCTTCTTCTATGTGCCCTGTCCTTTCAGAACGGAGGTGATCATGGCCTTCCTTATCCCTGGTGACTCATAACAATCTTTCTCCTGTTCCCCACTCAATCTCGTTCTATCATCCACATGCTAAGGATGTCAAATATGTTAGACGCTGCTTTCCCATGTCTCTCTTTCTCTCTATATGGCCTGTGTGTATCAGAGTCTCCAAGCCATCATTCCTCATTAGATATCTCAGAAACTTAAGCTGTTTTTTTCTAATACTCAGTATCAATATCCTTTTCATTTTCATTTTTTCCAAAACTTCATCATTACCCCCGTGATCGATCCATGATATCCGCAGCAACTTTCTCTAGAACAACATGTCCGCTGCTTCAATTTTTTCTTCATCTTTGATGAGATTGTCCAGAATTATCTGACACATTGAGAAACTGACATCTAATTCTACGTAACATGATATCTCAGCAAAGATTTCACCAAATATCACCTGAAAAAGGCCGTATCGAATAACGACCGCA